>JAQBSW010003805.1:0-77506 GCA_029291075.1 Eudiplozoon nipponicum
GCATGAGGTTATGAAGAGTGTAAACGACTTATTGAACCCAGCAGTGATGGATACAGACGCACACACGTACACGCCAATTATCTAGTGAAAGGTCAGTTTGAAAGTATATATATATATATATATATATATATATATATATATATATATATATATATGGTTAGTGGAAATTGCTTCTTCATTAGTTTATTACACAAAACTTGTGATGATGTGTGAACTGAGGGAGGTGGCCGCCAACAATCGAAATATCTTCAAAACAAAACAACTGGAATTCAGCCTAATTTTGGTCAAAACACAGATCAGGCAAGGTAGTTCATCAATTCAATGTTGTATAACAGGTTTATTTTTAGATTGCTTAACCCCTGTATTATATTCGTCCATACTTAAAACAGTTACTATTCGGTTTTGTACATCTACGATAGGAATTTTATTACTACATTGAGGCTCGCGCTACATTCTTCATCATCAACAGCAAAATATCATAGATTAACTTCTAATGCTTCACCACCGCGCCACAATAAAAGAGTTAATAGCACGTACCAACATTACCATGATGAAATTCTTCACGTGCAAAACGAGATGCACCTCTTCTAATCTAGCTCTAAAATATAGAATCATATTAAAGGAAATGCAGAGACGTAATAGAGAAATCAATACTAGCTCTGTCGTCACCGATAAGCCCTCCTTCTATTAGAAAGCAATGAGTGATTGCTGGTAAAAGATGGTATGAAATTGCACAGTTTATTGAATCCATACGCCAAAAATTAACAGATGACGACATTTACATATGGATGTTCAGCAAAAAGAAGCCACAAGCATCTAAGTACAAAATTTAGGATTAAATGACAGCCAAAGTACAAGCATACATAGATTAGTAAGAATTTGGATCTTGGGCACTGCGGATGTCCAAGGGTCATTTGCCAATGAGCCAGAATTAACCAGGCCTCTCCATGAAACTCTGTTCACAATTAAACGGTGAAAATTCAGAATGAGTGTCATAGAGACTCTCACCAGGTTCTAGGATACAAGCTCAATTATAAAAAATACTAATTAAAATAAAAATGGTTGTTGATGTTAACAGAACCATTATACCACTCTGAAGAAAATTTGTAGAAATAATTTTTACATTATATTTAAATGACGGCGCAGTGCCTTCACTATAATTTGCTTTTCCATGTATGTCCGACATGAGTATTTGACGTACACATGGTTTTCTAGATATGTAGTGCAACCAGCATATCTTGGAGCACGGCATATTTTGTTCATTGATACTTGAGGATCATTCGATACCAAAACTGCCAGAGCCATTCTTTACATCAAGTTTGCGAGTTTAAAGTAAATATTAATCCCGTTATATGCACTTCGTAGTATAGCGTACACACCTTAGAGCAAGATGGATTTTGTTCATTGATACCTAAAGGACCACTCGGTACTGTAAATTGGTAGGCTACAAAAAATGTACCAAAGGGATGTCTGTCCGACATGAGCACTTGACGTACACATGAAATTCTAAATCCTCACTTCGTATAGCTACATTTATATTTTGTTCTTTAATACATGAGTGCTGTGTCCACCTATATTGGATGGTCCATGTACACGTATGTCGTCTGTGTTTATTATCAGCGTATCGTCCAGACGAGACTTAATTATACCTAATTCTGCAGTTAAATTATTCATTTGAGAAGTCAGTCCCTGAATCAACGTTTCCAACCCATCAGAAGCCATTTTAAATGTACCACACATGCTTTATTTTTACTCAATTATATATAGAATTTTGCTCGCATAACGAGCATCGATTTAATAAAACAAATTTATAAATATTAATTAATTTATGCTCACTTCGGCTCGAAGTCTGCTTTTATCATTGGGCTGACTGCTTCATACTTATACGGGCGCTTCTGCGAGGAATTTCTGCTGAAATAATGTCTGCCCTAGATAAGACTCTTTGTTCATTATTTGTCTTAAAGGTGGCTATTGCCACAATGAGGACCACAACATAACCTAAATTAGTAGACTACAAAAAGTTTCACAGCGATGTCTAACCGACATGTGTATTCACACACACAAGGAATTCTAGATGTGCACTTCTTGGCGTAACCCTCAAATCTTGGAGCAAGACGTATTCCGTTTACCGACACTTGAAGATCACTCAACACTGGAAATTGGTAGGCCACAATAAGTGTGTCATAGCGATGTCTGTCCGACGTGGGTACTTGACGCACACATGGCATTCAAGATCGGCACTTCATGGTGTAACCCTCCCAACTCGGAGCGCCACGTATATTGCTCGTTGAAACTTGAGAATTACTGGATAATGTAAATTGGTAGCTTGCAAAATTGTCCTAGCGGTGTCTGTACGTCCTTCGCACATGACGCACAAATGGCATTTTAGATGTGCACTTCGAAGTGTAACTCCCACATATTGAAGCACGACGTATTCTGTTTATCGATACCTGGGGATAACTCGCCACTGGAAGTTGGTAGGCTACAAAGATTGTGTCACACCAATATCTAACCGACCTTGGTACTTGACGTACACATGACATTCTAGATCTGTACTTCGTAGTGTGATACTTAAGAATCACACCACACTGCGATGTCGTCGGCTACAAAGTGTCATAGCGATGTTTGTTCGACTTTGGTAAATAACACACACACACACACCACCAAAAGTATATGGTGCTCTTCCAAAGAAATTAGCAGCAGCGACTCCAACAACCCAAGAAATGATAGAAGCCGGCGGTCTTGAATCATCTTAGTCTGTTTTTCGCGCTCCAATGGTAAACATTATGAAAAAGGATGGTTCGCTCCGACGGGCGGTTGATTTCCGGCAATTTAACTCGGTGACTAAACCTGACCCATATCCCATGCTGCCTCTGAGAGATCTGTTTATACAGCTAGCGAGAGGCAAATGGTTTGAGATTTCCGAGAGAGAGAGAGCGAAGCAGAGAGAGAAAAGGAATACCTAGTTACTATGAGTAAATTTATCAGGATAGCTCACAGAAATGAGGCAACTAAACCTCTCCACATCACCATTATGGCCAACTTAGCATTCGGGCAAAGCAACATCTGCAATACAGCTTCCTTGCGGGTTTCATTGTATCACGTAATAAACAAGACAAATCTCGCAGCTGAATTTTTCCTACTAAGAAAAGAAAGTTACGAAGATGATTCTACCAGACATCTGCAACAAGATCGACACTGAGCTCGATTCGATGCCATATCGCTAAGGGTTTCTAACCACGAACAGTGATACGCACGAGGACCATATTCCGGCAGACGAGTGGGTCCTATATTACCCAATTTGGATGTAAGTGACTTTAACTTTTTCTGCCATGTCAAAATCTGCCCACCTTGTTTCTTATGCCAGTTCGGTGCTGGATGAGAGAACAGAGTTCTACTGGGCAATCAAATTGAGGGCAAACCAACGAAGTTGATGGAGCCATATTTGTCTTTCTAACGACGAGTTATTATGGTCAGATCCAAAAATACGTCTACGGATGTCAGCGTTAGCTATTCGTTGTTGGTTACCAACATGTGCTATACTGTAAGCGTCTCAAATCATCAACTCTAAGGGGCCAAGTTTCACTAGCGTATAGTAAGTCTGCGCATACAGATGCATTGCAAACACGACCTTTAAGGCAAAGTGAAATATTCGCGTTTCTCCATAAATGACGAAGGTTCGAGAAAGCTACTCTAGCTTTCGCGATTCTTAATCTCACCTCGGTGGACATATTGCCTAATTTATTGATAGAGCTCCCAAGATATGTAAACCTGTCGACTATGTCTAGATCTTCATTCTGCAGTCGCAACGTTGGAGTGAGTGGTGGGTGATCCTGTAGCAGTATCTTACATTTAGAGGGTGCGAATTTCATACCGAAAGACGGAACAACGTTTGCTAATCTATTTAAGGTGGCCTGGACAGCATCCTGATTGTCGAATAATAGTACGATATCGTCCACATAGTCAAGATCGACTAGTTTATCGCCCGGGAGAACTTCAACACCTGCATCCTGAATGTGTGGAAGAGTGTTGTTCACAGTAGCATCGATTACAAAATTAAACAAAAAGGGGGAAGTGGACAACCTTGACGAACACTACTGCTTGTTGTAAAGTTATGCGTTAATTCGTTGTAGACCTTAACGCGACCAGAAGTATTTGTGTAGAGAGCGCGTATAATATTAACAAATTTTGTGGGCACACCGCTTTTCGACAAAATATGAAATAAAACATTGCGATCTACCGAATCAAAGTATAGAACGACGGTTATTGTAGGGACGTTGATATAAATGTCTCTGCTTAAGAACTTGCCTTAACGTAAAATTATTATCTATACAACCTCGTCCTGCGCGGAATCCGGCCTGTTCTTCTCTTGTATGTGATTCACGTGAAGCGCTAAAACGACGTAGGATAATCGAAGGAGATAATCTATATACGACTGGAGTCAAGCTTATACCACGATGGTTATCGCACAAATTTCAATTGCCTTTTTTGAAGATAGGAATGATGATCGACTCATTCCAATCAAGTGGCACGCTTTTCTCATTCCATATTGTAAGAAAATGTTTGGTCAACGCTCCTGAAATTATATCGCCACCATCCTTAAATAATCCTAGAAGCAAATCATCGGGGTCTGCATCGCGTACTTCTAACTCTGATTGTTCTTCAAGACTGATATTCTTCACTGTTGATGCAGACATCCTTTCGGGAATCGGAATTGACGCGGGTGCCCAAAAAAATTGATCTTTGAATTGTTCAGCCAACCTATCAAGACGACTTATTTTATTGGTTGTTAAATGATTGCTACTATCATTTATAGTTTCACTTACTTTTAATTTTCTAGGACCTGTTGCACGAATAAGTTGGAACAAACAGCGACTATTACCTGACGCGAACTCTTTTTTCATTTCTTCAGTCTTTCTGGTCAAAAGGTTTTCCAGATCGACTTTCAGACTGCGCTTAATTTGGCGTCTTATATTGCGACGAATAATATTATGAGTCGAGCCAGGTGGAATTTCGCGACTTGTTTCGAGTATCTTCATAGATTTTACAGAAAGCCAATGATTATTTCTAACAAGCCCTGCAATGCCACATACAGCAGTACCTGAATTGTGCATAGTGGAACTTACCTTGGACCAAAGTAAATTCGGATTTTCACCATCTAGACTAGTTATATTAAACTTTGGAATATCTACATAATTTTGTTGGAAGGACGGTTGTTCGAGTTTGCCTACATTAATTTGAGGTTTATTCTTAAATATTTTCCCGGAAAATCTACAACGGATAAGTACATGGTCTGAATCGACATAAGTGATCCAAAATGAACAACAATCCTAGGTGCAACCACGCCATATATAACTAAATGCTACATTATCTAATTGAGTCCACTTTTGTCCGGGTGCTGGAGGACGTCATGTATGGCAACGGCTAACACTACGTAGGAAATTTGTACAATATAAATATAATCTATGTTCCGCGCAGCTATTAAAAACCCGTTCAACATTATCGGTGCGCGACGAGCTTAAAGTGTTTCTGTGTTACTTAAGCGCCCAACTTGAGCATTCATCTCATCCATTACCAGGACTATATCTGAACTTCGTGCACTACTTGGTAAGGAGCTTAGTTCAGAGTAAAAAGCGTCCTTGCTTTCGTCTGTGCTGCAATCGATAGAAGCATATTTAGATACAACAAAGAGGCAACGATGATAACGGTTTTTTGCTTTGATTTTAGTATTTAAACGTGCCGCACACAATCGACTATTTAAAGGGATCCATTCAATTAAGCAAGCTTCAGCTCGCGCGCTAAGGGCAATACCAACGCTCCATTTACCGGCTTGAGAGAACTCTGTGGAAACAGATGTTCGCGGCCAATAACGCGTAGATAGGGATGGAGCAACCAGTTTTGTAATGCACGAAGGGTCCTGTATTCCGGTTTCAGATACGCATCATATGTCGATTTCTAATTTATCCAACGAACGTGCAAGAGCTTCTTGTTGTCCAAGTTGTTTTAATGTTCGCAAATTAAATGCATGTACGTTAAAACCTAAACTAGGTTTAATGAATGATTGTCTGCTAAAACCATTTTCGATATTTGGCAATCTGATATTGGGCACACTAATATGATCTACACCAACCATATTTATAGTATCTAAAAGAGTGTTATTGTTAGATTGAGAAGAGGAAGGAGAAGGAAATGAGGCAGAATCGGAGATAAAGTTGCCTGCAGTAGCCCGATTTCGCTTATCCACCCTGCGCGGCTCAGCAGATAAGGCGACACTTTTTATACTGCGCGACGGCCGATGCATTATGTAATCATTGTAAGTTGTATGTTTCATGGTTATTTGTGGACTGTAAATGAACACTAGGTCGCCTATTCCCAGGGATGGTTTGTATTGACAAGAATGGATTCCCTTAAATAGTCGATCGTGTGCGGCACGTTTAAATACATCTACTTAAATCAAAGCAAAAAACCGTTATCATCGTTGCCTCTTCGTTGTATCTGCATATGCTCCTACCGATTGCAGCACAGAAGAAAGAAAAGACGCTTTTTACTCCGAATTAAGCTCCTTGCTAAGTAAAGCACGAAGTTCGGATATAGTCCTGGTTATGGGTGACATGAACGGCTTTTGGATAGCTGCGCGGAACATAGACTATATTTAAGTAGTACAAATTTCAGACGTAGTTTTAGAAGTTGCGCTACATGGCGTCCTCCAGCACCCGGACAACGGCGGACTCAAATAGATCATGTATCATTTAGCTATAGATGGCGTGGTTGCACCCAGGATTGTTGTTCATTTTGGAACACTTATGTCGATTCGGATCATGCACTTATCCGTTGCAGATTTGCAATAAAATTTTCCGGAAAAATTTTAAGAATAAATTCCAAATTAATGTAGACAATCTCGAACAACCGTCCTTTCGACAAAATTATGTAGATATTCCAAAGTCTAATCTAACTAGTCTAGATGGTGAAAATCCAAATTTACTTTGGTCCAAGATAAGTTCCACAATGCACAATGCAGGTACTACTGTATGTGGCATAGCAGGCCCCCGTAGAAATAATCATTGGCTCTCTGTAAAAACAATATAGATAATCGAAACAAGTCGCGAAATTCCACCTGGCTCGACTCATAATAGTACTCGTCGCAATATAAGACGCCAACTAAAGCGCAGTCTAAACGTCGATCTAGAAAACTTTTGGATCAGGAAGGCTGAAGAAATGGAAAAAGAGTTCGCGTCAGGTAATAATCGCCGTTTGTTCCAACTTATTCGTGCAACAGGTCAGAGAAAATTAAAAGTTAGTGAAACTATAAATGATAGTAGCAATAATTTAATAAATAAGTCGTCTTGATAGGTGTGCTGAACACTTCAAAGATCAATTTTCTTGGGCACCCGCGTCAATTCCGATTCCCGAAAGCATGTCTGCATCAACAGTGTGGAATGTTAGTCCCGAAGATCTATTCGAGTGAGAAGATCGCGATGCAATCCTATCTCTTAAATGGCGCAAATCCGCAGGCGCCGATAATTTGCTTCCAGGATTGTTTAATGATGGTGGCGATATAATTTCAGGAGCGTTGACTAAACTTTTTCATACTATATGGAATGAGGAAACCGTACCACTTGATAAAAGTGAGTCGACCATCATTCCCATCTTCAAAAAAGGCAATCGTAATTCGTGCGATAACCATCGTGGTATAAGTTTGACTCCGGTCGTATCTAGGTTATTTGCTTCGATTATCCTACGTCGTCTTAGCACTTCACGTGAATCACATACAAGAGAAGAACAGGCCGGATTCCGCGCAGGACGAGGTTGTATAGATAATATTTTTACGTTAAGGCAAGTTCTCGAACAGAGACATTTATATCACCGTCCCACAATAGCCGTCTTTCTAGACTTCAAGGGTGCATTTGATTCGGTGGATCGCAATGTTTTATTCCATATCTTGTCAAAAAGCGGTGTTCCCACAAAATTTGTTAATATTATACGAGCTCTCTACACAAATACTTCTGGTCGCGTTAAGGTTTACAACGAATTAACGCATAACTTTACAACCAGCAGTGGTGTTCGTCAAGGTTGTCCACTTTCCCCATTTTTGTTTAATTTTGTAATCGATGCTATTATGAACAACACTCTCTCACACATTCAGGACGCTGGAGTTGAAGTTCTCCCGGGAGATAAACTAGTCGATCTTGACTATGCGGACGATATCGTACTATTATTCGACAATCAGCATGCTGCCCAGGCCATCTTGAATAGATTAACAGACGTTGTTCCGTCTTTCGGTATGAAATTCGCACCCTCTAAATGTAAGATACTGTTACAGGATCACCCACCACTCACTCCAACGTTGCGACTGCAGAATGAAGATCTAGACATAGTCGACAGGTTTACATATCTTGGGAGCTCTATCAATAACGTAGGCAATATGTCCGACGAGGTGAGAATACTGATCGCGAAAGCTAGAGTAGCTTTCCCGAACCTTCGTCATTTATGGAGAAATGCGAATATTTCACTTTGCCTTGGAGGCCGTGTTTACATTGCATCTGTACGCGCAGTCTCACTATACGCTAGTGAAACTTGGCCTCTTAGAGTTGATGATCTGAGACGCTTACAGGCATTCGATCATCGTTGTTTGAGAAGTATAGCACATTTTGGTTACCAACAACGAATAACTAACGTTGACATCCGTAGACGTATTTTTGGATCTGACAATAAGTGCTCGTCATTAGAAAAACAAATAAGGCTCCATCAACTTCGTTGGCTCGGTCACGTTTTGCGTATGCCCTCATTTCGATTGCCCAATAGAGCTCTGTTCTCTCATCCAGCACCAAATTGGCGTAAGAAACAAGGTGGGCAGATTTTGACATGGCAGAAACAATTAAAGTCACTTACATCCAAATTGGGTAGTATAGGACCCACTCGTCTGCCAGGATGGGGTCCTCGTGCGCATCATAGTTCTTGGTTAGAAAGCCCTTAGCGATATGGCATCGAATCGAGCTCAGTGGCGATCTTGTTGCAGATGTCTAGTAGAATCATCTTCGTAACTTTCTTTTCTTAGTAGGGCAAAGTTAGCTGCGAGGTTTGGTTTGTTTATGACGTGATACAGTGAAATCCGCAAGGAAGCTGTATTGATTATGTCGCCTTGCCCGAATGCTAACTTGGCCATAATGGTGTTGTGGACAGGTTTAGTTTGCCTTATTTCTGTGAGTTATCCTGATAAATTTACTCATAGTAGCAAGGTTTTCCTTCTCTCTCACTCTCTCGCCAGTAAATCTCACTAATAATTTGTCTAAATTAACTTATATCCTTTTTTCACTCATTATGGTTATATGGCAGTGAAACATTAATCACTTTTGACTTTTGTATGGCTGGACATGATGATGTTGATGATGATGATGATGATGGTTTGTATTCGGAGTTTTCCTTCTCCAAGATAATCTGTCAACCAAGGCTGATGAGCACTATCTGCCCAGATGCCAATGACCAAAGTTTCCTTCGGCATCCGAAACATGCCCTTCACGTCTGGAATGCTTGCTCTCATTCCGTTACTACACATTTAACAAAAAACTTACTGCGCAGTTAGACCAGACTCGAGATTTCGCATGAAACGGGATGATGGTTGTGTCCCTATTTGACCCGGCAAGGTTCATGCTACCAATCCTGAGTTGACTATCTTGAGCCCGCCGGAAGTTCTATGGCTACGGGCCTAACCTCTACACAGCACCATTATGGTCAAATGAGCATTAAGACAAGACAACATTGGCAAAACAGCATCTTTGTGGGTTTCACTGTATTACGTCATAAACAAAGCCAAACCTCGCAGCGAACACTTCTCTACTATCAAAAGACAGTTACGAAGATGATTCTACTAGAAAACTAAAACAAGATCGCCACCTAGCTCAATTCGATGCAACATCACGCATGCTTTCTAACTAAGAACGGGGATCCCATCTTTGGAGACGAGTGGGTCGTATACTACCCAATTTAGACGAAAGTGACTTCAACTGTTTCTGCCATGTCCAAATCTGTCCATTTTTTTTCTCACGCCAATCTGGCGCTGATTGAGGGAACAGAGCTCTACTGGGCAATCGAACTGAGGGCTTACGCAAAATGTGACTGAGCCAATGTAGTTGATGGAGCCTTCTCTTTTTCTAACGAGCACTCATCGGCAGATCCAAAATACGTTTACGGGTGTAAACTTGGGTTACTCGATGTTGGTAGACGACATTTGCTATGCTTCTTAAACAATGCTAATCGAATGCCTGCAAGCGTCTAAAATTGTCAAGTTGCACTAACGTTTAGTAAAACTGCGCATACAGCTGCATTGTAAACACGATCTTTAAAGCAGAGTGAAATACTCGCGTTTCTCCATGAAGGGTGAAGGTCCAAGGAAGCTATTCTAGCTTTCGCGATTCTCATTCTCATATCGTCAGACATATTACTTAAGTTATTGATAGAGCTCCCAAGATGTGTAAAACTGTCAACTATGTCTAAATCTTCATTCTGCAGTCGCAGACTTTGAGTGAGTGGTGGGTGATCCTGTAAAAGTATCTTACATTTAGAGGGTGCAAATTTCATGCAGAGAGACGGAACAACGTCTGCTAATCTATTCAAGGTGGCCTGAGCAGAAACTTGATTGTCCAATAATAGTATGATATTCTCTGTATAGACCAGACAGATCAACAAGTTTACTGCCCGGGAGAACTTTAACACCTGAATAATAATACGATATGGTCTGCATAGTCAGGATGTTTAATAACTTCGCTCAAATTCATTAATGAGAATTTATAACTCCACTTTAAAGTTTTATTATTATGAAAAACCCGGTGGAACAGGTATTAGATAAGATATAAGAACTACAAAGACAAATAGACGAGAGTGAGCATTAGAATAGAGTTCTTTCCATCTATATTTGTCAGGTCGTTTATGCAGATTTCATCAGAATTTATTATTAATGTATCGTCCAGCCGAGACTAAATTATACCTAATTTTGCAGTCAAATTGTTCATTTGTGCAGTCAGTCAGCGTTTCCAAACTGTCAGAATCCATTTCTTATTTTCACCCACATACTTTATTTTTAATCAGTTATATATAGGATTTTGCTCGGATAAAGAGCATCGATTTCGTAAAACAAAGTTACAAATATTTATTATTTTATGTTCACTTCTGCGGTTCGAATTCTGCTTCCGACACTGTGCTGACTGCTTCATCATAACACGGACGCTTCTGCGAGGACTTTCTATTGAATTAATGCCAGCCCTATATAGGACTTGGTGCGTTCTTAGTCTCAAAGGTGGATATTGCTACAAATAGGACACGCTGAAAAGACGAGTCGGCTTAAGGATAAAGGAGCTAACATTTTCTGTTCAACTGAAGTTGTTTTGTATCACAGTTTTGCTTATTGTTATTTATAAGCAACCAAATAATTGTCTCATCGCTCTTTTCGATTTTCGAATATTAAGTTCGGTTTAATACGATCGGGCAACGTGCAAATTCGCTGTTCAGTTTATTTAGATTTACTTTCCCAAAACCTAAATCTGTAACTATTACGAAAATAGTGATTCCTGTGAAAATGATTAAGCTTAGAGAATTAGAGCAGACACACTGTTCCAGAAATTGTCGTTAACTTAAATTTGGAGTACAGCAGCTTACGCTGTAGAACTATAGTCTACTCCGAGTCCGGAAGGAGAACCAATAATTCATCTGTAATTGTTGAAACTCATTTTACATATAAACAGGAACGAATCCAGAGCTAAACGGCTTACTTGGGTCACAACGTCCTAAATCCATACTTTCACTAATACATATTATAACAGAATTTCACGACAACGTTAACTGAAAAATATACAGCAAAGAATAATACTATTTCGGATTCACAAATATTGAAACATACTTCTCATCTAACAATGTAGCATTTACGCTCGCTTGGCCGTTGGGATAGTTTGAAGAATTTTGAATGCCTGACGACGAAACGAAACACGCGTTAGCCGACAGTGCAACACGCCTCAGCTTAGCAACGTCTTTTGTCATGGTTGCCGAGTACAGATGTGTCTGCGGATGAGAAAATTTTATTTGACTAGTGGACTTGGCCGCCCACATTGGACCCATGCGGAGGTTGATGCTTTTGTCAACTAAATTTCAATAGAATAAGGAATATAGTAATGAAGTGAAAATCAATTCAAAGCTTAACGTCTTAGTTATCGTGTCATAAAAGAAAACATCTCATTATCTGCGTAGTGAAGAATTAAAATTAGGATCCGCAAATCAATTCCACAATTATGTTAGTATTTAGATACTGTGGCGGAAAATTAATATATAGCAATTTTGTATAATGTGTTGCGCACTTACTAACAAATTAGTTCAGTTGTGACCAGAAGGATAAACCAAAGGCAGCATGAACAGAAAGTATAATCTCATGCACATTCGTTTCGTGCTTACTGGCGACTCGTCAGTAGGAGCCGGTATTACGCCCTTTAACCATTATATATTTTGGTCAAGAATGTGGGATAATAGGACGGTACAATCTCCTAGACAAATGTGTAAACCTGCAATAGTGAAGCTAACATCATATAGGCTAAGACAATGAGACTTCAACGCTAACTCACACTATATAATATATTTATATACCGCGTCTGTAAAGGTTAATAACACTATTGATATTGTACTGAAAAGGTTCATGGTACTAACAGTATGGTTTCCATGTTGGTGCACGGCCCCAACACGATGTATTTAAATGTATGCGATAGTTCACTGAAATTGAGAATTACAACTATTTCTGAACACCCGTCGTGCTTACTGGCGACTCATCAGTAGGAGCCGGTATTACGCCCTTTAACCATTATATAATTGGGATAAGAATGTGGGATAATAGGACGGTACTTTATACTTTCCTTTCATGCTGTCTTTGATTTAGCATTAATTGATATCCATCAGGTTGGTATCATGTACTGACTCGGACACCATAGCTTTAGTACCATGTACCTATTCGGTACTATAATGTTGGTATCAGTTACTAACACAATAGCCATAGTGCTAGTATCCTTTACAGACTCGGTATATATATATATATATATATATATATATATATATATATATATATATATATATATATATATATATATTATATAGTGTGAGTTAGCGTTGAATTCGCATTGTCGTAGACTATATGATGTTAGCTTCACTATTGCAGGTTTACACATTCGTCTAGGAGATTGTACCGTCCTATTATCCCACATTCTTGACCAAAATATATAGTGCTTAAAGGGCGTAATACCGGCTCCTACTGATGAGTCGCCAGTAAGCACGAAACGAATGTGAATGAGATTATACATTCCATTCATGCTACCTTTGGTTTATCCTTTTGGTCACAAGTGAACTAATTTGTTACTAGGTTCGCAACACCTAATACATAATTGCATATATTTTAGTTCTTCGAAACAAACAGTATTTAACTAGATATATAAAAGTTAGATACAGTTAGTGCCGGAGGACTAATATATATGCAATTGTGTATTAGGTATTAAGCACATGGTAAGAAACTATATCAATTACGACCTGAAGGATAAACAAAATAAAACATGAACGTGAAGTATAATCTAATGCACATTTGTTTAGGGCTTACTGGCGACCAATCAATAATGTTAGTACTTGATGTTAAAATTACGTCTTACAGTAAATATATATATATATATATATATATATATATATATATATATATATATATATATAGTATATCAACAAATCATACCAACAATGTATTAGCCTTTAAAATGTTGTGTTTCACTGCAATGTAGTTGCTAGACATCTTAAAAAACTAATTGAAAGTATACAAAAACTTGTAGGTGCGGATAGAAAATTATTGAATAAATGAATCTTGCCTACAAGACTAATTTACACAGAAACAAGGCCATCCAAGCTTGAATACAACACACGCACTAGACCAATGAAGCTAGTAGGACAGAGCGGCATTGGCAATAGATCTAACTTTCGATTTCAACGGAATTATTTGAAAAAAATTACGCATAGAACAGAACACTTCCAACTAGGAGCATTTTGATTAAGAAGACGGCACTATAAGAGATAAGCAACAAGACCATCATTTAGCATGTAAGTTATACACCCAAAAAACGGGGAGTCAAGAGAACCGATCCGAGAAGACCAGCTCATTCTATTCTGTCCAACTAGAGTAAGGCTCGTTAAAGATGCTTCTGCCAAAAATTGTCAAACGATTTCAAAAAGTAATTTTTGGTAAATCGTCACAAGAGAACATTATGTAAAAATTAAAAAAATATAAGACAAACCTTCATTTAATCCGTTCCTCTGCAATAGTTTTAGCTTGCGTTTCTGTTTCATGCGCAATCGCTTACGTTCTTTGGCGCTAAGTGCTCTAGAGGCGTCCTCACCAACGTTAAAATCCCCTTCAGTCCGACTAGTGGATGCCTGATTGATGTCGGTATTATTTTTGTTATCAGAAACAACACCATTATTTTTAGACGCTCCGGTTAATGATTGACCGGGATCATTTGGTTGTAGATTTGGCGTAGCAGGAATGCGAGACTGTTTCTCATTCCGTCGACTGGGCGCTTCAAACAGAGATAGTAGAGCGTCAATATCATCTGCAAACTCCATGCTGAGCATTTTGTCCGCTTCATCTAGAACCAGCTGTTTGATTCGAGACAAGTGATGCTGCGCAAAACAAGCGGACTGCCTTATATGATCGAGCAGGCGGCCAGGTGTGGCTAGGCGAATTTTGCAAAAAAAGAGTAAAATGTAAACCGCACAGATATTGTTTTAAAAATTTTCTCGTGATCTGCACCGTGTACGTGGATGGAATTACACACAGAGCTTAAGTATTGATGTCGCCTTGCTCGAATGCTAACTTGGCCATAATAGTGTTGTGGAGAGGTTTAGTTTGCCTCATTTCTGTGAGTTATCCTGATAAATTCACTCATAGTAGCAAGGTATTCCTTCTCTCTCTACCCCCCCTTTCTCTCTCTCTCTCTCTCTCTCTCGTAAATCTCACTAATAATTTGTCTAAATTCACTTATACTTTTTTTCACTACTTATGGTTATATGGCAGTGAAACATTAGTCACTTGACTTTTGTGTGCCTGGACATGATGATGATGATGATGACTGATTATTTCTCTAAGTCTACCTAATTCAATCTCCCTATGTTTTTTATCTGTTAATCATAAGCTTCTTATTGTCATCGATTTCAAGATACTGATTTCCATTCGATATAGATGATTTGAATTGAAATTAAGAAGGATATCTGATTAAGTATCCTTCCAGTAAACATCCCGTTTGTATCATTTTTAATTAAATTGACATCCAGAAATGGTAATTCGCCACATGATTCATTTTCAATTGCAAATTTCAGTTCGCTCACTTGATATGCTAAGTTTAAGAAATATATCAGTTGATCCTCCTCGTGATTCCAAATAGCCAATATATCATCCAAATATTGTACATACAATTTTGGATTTAGGGGTGTTATATCTACGAGGTTTTTATCCATGTAATGCATGAAGATATTAACTATTGGAACTGACAGTGGTTGTCTCATTGTAGCACCTCTAATCTGCTTATTAACTGCATTCATAAATTTTAAATTTGTGGAGGACATACATATGTTCATCATCTCCATGACATGTCTCGTCGTCAGTTTACTTTTTACTGGACGATCAAGCAGAAAACGCCGAAAATAGTCTAGTGCTTTGGGTAGTGGTATATTGCTGTACATTGGCACCACATCTAAACTCACTAATCTATCGCCTTCATTTAGCTCACATCTATCGACAATCTCAACCAAATGGTAGGAATTCATCAATGTATGGTCTACAAAATACGAATATTTTCTTATTCTACGACATAGACATTTTATATGGTGGGCAGTTTTGGTCATTAACAATTATGCTTAAAATGTTGCCTGGTTTATGTATATTTAATAAATCATACACTCTGGGAGCGACTGTATCTCTTTGTATGAGAGCGTTACCATGCGTTTGATCTAATTCGCCTTTAGCAATCATGTTATTGACTACTAGTTTAACTTCTTCTTGTAACTTATCCATAGTATCTTTATGAATTTTAGCGTATACCATTATATTGTCTAGTTGAAGGAATGGCGTTTTTGCGATACTGAATTAGATGAAATTACCTGATCTGCGTTTTGACAAACGCATCTTTTATTGTTCCAGTTATTTTCTTTTTTCATAATATTTCGATCTACGGTAATGTAGATCGAAATATTATGAAAAAAGAAAATTACTGGAACAATGAAAGCTGCGTTAGTCAAAACGCAGATCAGGTAATATTGTCTAGTTGTTAGTAAATTTTATCATTATAATCAGATTGACTCATCAGAACCGTCGCTCCTCCTTTGTCTGCTTTCGAAAATATACCATTATTTGCTATTAACTCTTTTATAAGACGTTTTATTTCATAATTTGGTTTATATTTTTCCTCTTCGTGCGTTAACACAGCTGTGGATATGTCTAATTCAGACATAACCTTGTCCTTATCTGAGATGAGTTGTGTTGTTTTAACACTCAGTAATTATCACATTTTTTGGTAATTTCTCAATTTGGATAGCTGTACTCAGACCATGATTAGGCATTCCCAGCTGATTCTCATTACGTTTTATTTTAGAAAGAGTTACCACTCGATTAATTACAACATGACTAGTCTCAACTATGCTCTGTCTATAGATGCCCAAATTTCCCACCTTTCTGTCATGCCTGACCTGAAACTTTTTAATTTCTCTATCAACTGATAAATTTCTTAAACTTAGCAAACCAGGTGAGCGGACTGAAATTTACGATTGAAAATGCATCATGTGGCGAATTACCATATCTGGATGTCAAGTTTATTAGAAATAGTACAAAATTAGAACGGGATATTTATAGGAAGAATGCTTAATCAGGTATCCTTCTTAATTTCATTTAAAATCATCCATACGAAATGAAAATCTGTGACAATTATAAGCTTAAAATTAACAGACACAAAGCATAGAAAGATTGAACTAGGCAGAATTCGAGAAATATTCGACGCCAATGTATTAATCGAAGCAACTATGATGATAAACCAGGCAACCATTTGAGAATTATAGTTAATGTCCAACACACTCAAAAGGAGAATAGAACCGTTAGACACATCAGGATTAAATAAACTTCCATTTAACGACTGTAAAATTATGCATGTTGGTGAAACCATGCGCCCTTTAAGATTATTACCAGAAACAACAGCAGATAAGAATTGACAACAAATGAAGCTCTGTAAACAAACAAAATACAATCTGTTATGTTCGCAATTAGGAATGCTACAATGAATATAATAGAAGGGTCAAAGCAACATTATGTTATTTACTGTACATATGATTAATGAAAAATATTTAAATTAGCATGAATTTGCAACAAAAATCATTACTTAATGAGTAGATTAAGACAATATGGCGATAAAGAATCATGCACAGCCATACAAAAGCCAAAAGTGACTAATGTTTCACTGCCATATAACCATAATCGATATATATATATATATATATATATATATATATATATAGATATATATATATATATAATAATAATAATTTAGGCAAAAATTATTATTGAGATTTACGAGAGAGAGAGAGAGAAGGAATACCTAGTTACTATGAGTAAATTTATCAGGATAACTCACAGAAGTGAGGCAAACTAAATCTCTACACAACATCATTATGGCCAAGTCAGCATTAGGGTAAAGCAACATCAGAAAAACAGCTTCCTTGCAGCTTTCACTGGATCGCGTCATACGCATTCACCTTTAGTACAAATTATTATATGTTCAAACATCAACATATTTGCCCAATAAAATCGGCGGCAGTCAGGTTTTATCGAAAGGCGTTGTCTTGCATAGGCCATTACGAAGTTTAAAATAGACAGAATCAAATACAGCGTGAGGCAGTCCTATTACGGCCGTCTGAACGCAGAGTGGAAAAATGTTAAAATGTAGTGCTTACCAATAATTATATGATGTCGAGCCCAAGCTAACTCCACTGCCTGATCGACCATATTGTCACCACCAACTAAACGAACAACATTTAGGCCGACTTCCTCACACGAGGTAGCAGCGTTATCTGATTCGTTTTTATGTTTAACAGAACAATTGGCACTCAAGCGATTGGCTTCATCTGCTATCTGAGTTACTAACTCTCGAGTTGGTGCGAGGATTAAACAGTAACCCGTAGGCCGTCCAGCATCGAGCCATTTCTAAATTAAGTTAAAATGAGAAGAGTAGTAGATGACCTAAACCGGCAATTTTCGGCATGAAAACAAAGGGCCATAGCCAGTCGTTATGGCAACGTTAACATGAGCATTAGCAGTATAGAAGCGATGCAAACATTGCTCCAAAGCAAAAAATAATTGTGCTGCTTCTGACACTGGTCACCGTCGTAAACATTGCTAGTATACATGAGCTCAAAAAATGCAAACAGAAAAGCAACTCACACCACAGACAGCACTATACCAAGTGAACCACCAATAGCTTTGAAAGACATTGGGTGGTACGGTGAACAGATCTAATTTTCTTTTATTCATACGTTTATGCTTGAATATAGATTGGAATCAAAGATGGCTAAAAGATGGCCTCAAGCCTCAAAAAATAAAAGTAGTGAACGTTAGTCGAGTAAAGGAACAAATAACAATCGAAATCAACGCTCGTAGACACAAATTTACACTGTGACGACTCGCGGACTCTGGCTACGACAAAGACTAGAAAAATAAAAACCAAATTCTATGTGCCCTCTGATCTAAGATCGGCCTCGCATGTTTATGTTGCTGATGCAAATAAGAACTGCCTGACTCCATTTTACAAAGGACCGTATAGGATAAATAAGATGATAGACAAATGTCGTCATACAAGTAAATGGTATTTACTATAATAAAGGTTGCGATCTTGATATAAGCACCTGACCAATTAATTACTTTTATATGTCAGTATAAACTAAGAATTGTATAGTATAGAAAATGCAATTCATCCAGTAGACCGGTTTCGTCCTTATTTGTGAACTCATCATTTACTGGCCAGAATTTGCCGCGGACAGGGCTCGAACCTGGGCATGTCTGCTTCGGAATCTGGTGCTCTAACCACAGAGCCACTCTGACGCACACTACACTCAATTTTCATTTATATACTAACTAATGTAACTTGGTTAGTTTACTTTTCCTTTAGGTGGAGCTCATATAGCATTCATTTAAACCCAAAGTTCTAACTAACCATTCCCAATCTCGCATTACTGAACAGACACGACATTAGATGTGGAAGTGGTATTGAAATGAACATTTATATAAATAAAGAGCAACAGATTCCAAAGAAAAAAATTCCCAGGTTGGAGTCCTGTTTGTGGAAATGCTTGAAAGGTATGTGAAGAGCTCCAAATAATGACGAAACTGTTCTCCTGGATGAATTGGCTCTTCTACACAATACAATACTTAGTATTGTAAGTAATTAATGGGCCAGGTTCTTATATCAAGATCGCAACCGTGATTATAGTAATCATATCACCTCCTGCGCAAACAATGTTGGTTTAAGTAAATGGCATGGAGGACTGTGTTACTTTGGATCGTTGCATTTCCCAGTTTATTTGGATTTACGATAAGACTGATGGACCAGATGAGTTAAAGGATCATCGCTCCCTGGACAAGCCCGATGTATTCAAAACCACCACACAGGAACAAAAGAACAACCAACAACTTTTACAAGGCGCATTGTGAACGGCATCGAAAGCATGCTCAGTCGAGCTACAAGATCATCACGCCCCATCAACGTCAGACAAACTAGCAATATGAGTGTCAAATTAACAGGGCGCAACTTTGACGTCAGCGGCACCCGTATACACAACTCGTCAGCCGAAAAACAAGGATTGCAGTCAATGCCAGACAACTATTTTTGAGAAGGTGCTATATGTAGAGGAAGATATTTCCTCCGACAAAATTAAAGTAACAAATATTGATAAATTTAAACCATCGTGGCTAAGTGGAACGAATATCATTAAAATGATAAATATTCGTTTAATTGGTAGAACAGTCTTTGTTTAAATCCTTTGTAGTACATATACTTTTGAATTGTGCGTAATTCCAATTTTCTGTATTCTATGCCTGTGTTACGTGACTTGCCATTTTTATTTTCGGTTCGGCTTTACAATTTTTTTATCTTCACAAGATAAACCTGTACATACTAGGTACAGTTTTCATTTGTGCATATTGGGATCGTTCAGGAACAGGTTATTTAATAACTCAGATTTTCGAATCTAATCTCTTTCCAAGTAAAATATTCAAGTGCAGTGTTGCCTAATAAGTACACACGAGTGGTGAGGGGACACCACTTGTACCAAATTCCCAAGAAACTCTATGAAATCAATGGAGCCGGCTTATCCTCCAAAAGGAGCCAGCCGCAGTAAAGTAAAGTAAAGTAATAAGTACACAGACCTTCGCCTATTACTTGATTAGTTAATTATATATTTAGGTGTGACTAACATGGAGGCTAATCTTAAATTTGAGGACAACGATAGCATAGTACAAGGAGTCATAGGCATAAACTTGATAGATATCAGACTCCTATAGGCACAGTAAGACTGAATCTGACTTGGCGCCTATGTGGCTCTCATAAGCTAATACGACTGAAGCCTCTACAAGCACCGTCTCACTTTTTCTTCGGCAAGTTCACATCGATATTGCTTGTCACAAAGTGTTGCACAAATTTTCTTAAAACCTGGAATCTTTAAACTGAGCGCTGCTCGGAACAGTAAGGAATTTTTATAAGTTTTATTGTTCAAGTAATTTTTGGTTATAAGTTAACACTAGGTCGGCCAATCAAAGTGCTAATGTATTATGTGTTTAGAATTATTCTGCTCTTAGATAGCCTGTCACCTAAATCTGACGGGAATTATCTGCCGAGAAAACTTGATTTTGAAAGGCACGAAGGTAATCAAACAGTAAAGAACCAAATGGTAAGTCCAGAGCGCGTAAAATTTGTTAAGCTAATGGAGAATATTTTTGGACCTTAGTGTAAGCGTTCTTAAACTTACCTCTTCTTTCAGACCGCAAGCTGTTCTGTTGACTAGTCGAAGCACCTCAGACTTCTCTCTAGAAATTAAGTCGAAACTCTTCCAATGGACTCGCTTGATCTGTTTCAAAACACGAAACCCTGCCCTGAAACTCACTTTATTCAAGGCTGAGGTTTTACCCTCGGTTTTCGATGGCAGCGAATTTTATTGGCTTCTCTATCCCTATGCCATTGAGCAGACCACTTCTCAATTTCTGAAGCGTATCTCCCCCCATGCTCACAACTACCGTGAGCACCTGCACCATTCAAATCTCCTATCTCTACGGTTCAGTCGACATTTAGAGTCACTTCCTTCGATCATAAGGTCTCCACTTGAATTTATCTATCAAATTTCGCTCATCAAAAGCTACATGTGTATTTAACGCACTACTTGTATAAACTAAATTCTTAGCCCAGTATGAGCTTAAGAAGGCAGTTATCCTTCACAAATTCCTATGCGAAAACACTGACTAGAAGCACTACCCGTGCCTTCTGCACCCGGAATACTTCTTTTTTAAACAATAAATCCATCTCTAGTAAAGAACTAACATGAAGTTGCTGAAAATACTTTCATCTCGTAATTATTAGCAGCCCAACCGTAATCAGCATCGATAGATAATAGCTAGTCACATAACTATACTTTTGTACGTTTTAATTTTCGGGCCAGATTCCCTTTGTTACCAAATACAAACTTAATATCATTTAGGTGTCGAACCAAATAAAGACGAAACCGGCCTACTGAACGAGTTGGATTTTATACACTATACAATTCTCATTTTATACTAACAAATGTAGGTATTTAATGAGTCAGGTTTTTATATAAAATCGCAACTTTGATTATAGAAATTGTTATCACCGCCTGCGCAATCAATTTTCGATTAATTTGATAAAGCAAGGTTTTGTTTTTAAAAATATTTTATTTGTTTTTGGAATATTTCTGTGCATATTTCGAGGACTTGTTTTAGGTGACTAAAATTGTCTTTTTAATGTTTTGAATTACCTTGGTACGCATAGAGCATGTTCTTGGCATAAAATTACTTGTTTCCTGAAATACTTTAATCGAAGCGATATTTTGACAATAAATTATTGAAGTTGACTAAAAATGATTATTCTTATTGATATTACAGGAAAGATTTCAAATTCGCTTCAGGTAATAATCGTGGATATATTTTGTTATTAAGGGATTCACTTTGGAAAGAATTCGGTGGCAATGTAGAGGAAGATATTTCCTCCGAAAAAATTAAAGTAACAATTATTGATAAATTTAAACCACCGTGGCTGATTGAAACGAATATTATTTAAAAAATAAAATACTTGTTTAATTTCTAGTGCATTCTTTTTTTAAACATTTACTTTTGAATTGTGCCTAATTCGATTTTTTGTATTCTGTAACTGTACTGGTGTGACTTTCTCTAGCAAGCTGCATTTGACTTCTTATTCTCGGTTCGGTTATGCAAAAATCTTGATCTTCACAATATAATCTTACAACGAATTTGTTTTTTTGAATTGTGCATATTGAGAACGTTCAGGAACAGGTGATTTAATAATTCTGTTTTTCGCGTCTGATCTCTTTCCAGATTATTGACTCGGGTGTAGCGGAACGAAAGAAGTACACAGTCCTTCGCCTATTACTATATTAATCAAATATATATTTAAGTGTGATTAACATGGATGCTAATCATAAGTTTCAGGAAACTGATAATATAGTTCAAGATATTGCAGGCATGAACTTAATAGACGTGGAAGAGAAAACCAACTTATCAGACATATATATATATATATATATTAAGATTGAATCCGACTTGGCATCTATGGAGTTTACATTAACAAGTAGGGTTGGAGCCTCTACAAAATATGACGACTACCACCATACAAATCCTAAAAACATTCAATTTGGGTCGATGCCCATATTGTGAACCCTATGTAGTGAACTTCAGAAGAATTCTAGATAATTTTAGAAACGGAACTATTGAAGAAAAACCGCACAATGCCTTTGGGTTGTTAATGGCTGAAACTCAAAAGAGATATCATCCTGGAAGGTCGGCACAAATGTGCGAATTGTTACGCTTAGAAGAGGTGGGGTGTCAACTACCATCAGCATTTTATGAACGCGTTTATGCAAAGGTTTCCGGATTGAATATATCCCGAGATGTGGTAAAATCCATTTTACAGCTGAGCTACCACCCAGGCTTAGAGCTACATTATAGTTATTTGAGACAATGATTATTAATTGGCCAAATAAACTCAGCGGACTTGGCGGTGTATAACCAGCAGGAAACGCAGGTAAATGCTGTAATAGTAGATTGTCATAGTGCAGTCAGGCAGAGATGATGCTGAAACAATCCTGACACTAGAAGAAAAATAACGCTACTTAAGTAAAAAAAATTGAAAATATGAATCGCAAAATTGATGATATGGCGAGAACTAGTTCGCAATTTCAATGTCAGGATAGAAATTCCAGATGTCGAGGGAGTCACTCGCGTCAACGCTTCCATGGGCTGCGTGGATGATGTAAGTCATTTTTATGAATATGGACGAAGTACCAAGCGCCCAGGAGAAAACTGCATATACTTGCGTTTAGGTGGACCCAGATGGAAAGGAAGCACAAAACCAGTGGAGATATTCCTCACCGGGAAAAGTATAAAACCTCCGCTAGTTGGAGCCGTAGGCGCGTTCTATTGCAAACGCTCCCTGGTGTGCATTTAAAAGGTATACTTATAGCAAAATCGAAGGATGCGCCAATAGCAAAGAGCACCGACACAAGGCAAGAAGGTTAGATTCTGCCTAAGCGGAGATCTTGAAAACATTGCCGGATTATCCAGCAATAAATTCATTATTAGAGATGAATTGACACAGGTGCTTAAGTAAGCATGGCTAGGTCAGATGTGGTGGAAGATTATCCTATATTTAATTATCAACTATGGGCCGCCAATGGTTGTCCGATAGGAGTTATGGAGATGAAAGAACTGTCGGTAACCTTGGGACAGAAATCTTCCTTTAAGTGGAATTTTCTGATAGCTTATATCAAGTACTATATCATTGGGATGGATTTCTTGACTCATTTCAGAGTGACACTAGATCCCAAAACTTGGACTATCGGAGAAGGCGCAGGGATTGCAACACGCACTGAGTCTAACACTTCAGCAGTTCGAACAGCCCTTTTATCTCGTCCTATAGTCGCAAACGACTTTGCCGATATCATCAAGAAACACCTTGCAGTGTTGCTACCTTCTAGTGCGAAAAGAAAAATGGATTGAAGACTGGAGTAGAACACCAAAGTTCTAACTGTTGACACAACACAAGCAACATATTGTTGTAAGTATGTATTAGGTTTTGCGAAACTAGTAACAAATTAGTTCAGTTGTGACCAGAAGGATAAACCAAAGGCAGCATGAACGGAAAGTATAATCTCATGCACATTCGTTTCGTGCTTACTGGCGACTCATCAGTAGGAGTCGGTATTACGCCCTTTAACCACTATATATTTGGTAGAAGAATGTGGAATAATAGGACGGTACAATCTCCTAGACGAATGTGTAAACCTGTAATAGTGAAGCTAACATAATCTAAAGTCAACGACAATGCGACTTCAATGCTAACTCACACTATATAATATATATACCGAGTCTGTAAAGGATACTAACACTATGGCTATTGTGTTAGTAACTGATACCTTTTTGAAATCGATGAGTACTGGATACTAACACTATGGTTTCCGAGTCGGTACATGATACCAACCTGATGGATATAAATTTATGCTAAAGTTTACCCAAATTGAGAATTACAACAATTTCCGAACAATAGCCATAGTGTTAGTATCCTTTACAGACTCGGTATATATATTATATAGTGTGAGTTAGCATTGAAGTCGCATTGTCGTTGACTTTAGATTATGTTAGCTTCACTATTAAGGTTTACACATTCGTCTAGGAGATTGTACCGTCCTATTATTCCACATTCTTCTACCAAATATATAGTGGTTAAAGGGCGTAATACCGGCTCCTACTGATGAGTCGCCAGTAAGCACGAAACGAATGTGAATGAGATTATACTTTCCGTTCATGCTGCCTTTGGTTTATCCTTCTGGTCACAACTGAACTAATTTGTTACTAGGTTCGCAAAACCTAATACATACTTGCATATATATTAGTTCTTCGCAACAAACAGTATTTAACTGTAATATATTGAATTGAATGATGTCATGTTTACCGCGAAATGTGATGACTGATATCGATGAAAGGCCAGAGTGTATGGTTTAACTGGAGTAACAGGTGTTCGGAAATTGTTGTAATCTCTCAATTTGGGTGAACTTTAGCATAAATTTATATCCATCAGTGTTGGTATGCATGTACCGACTCGGGAAACCATAGTGTTAGTATCCTTCTGTACTCATCGATTTAAAAAAGGTATCAGTTACTAACACATATAGCCATAGAATGTTAGTATCCTTTACAGACTCGGTATATATATTATATAGTGTGAGTTAGCATTGAAGTCGTATTGTCGTTGACTTCGGATTATGTTAGCTTCATCTATTACAGGTTTGCCATATTCGTCTAGGAGATTGTACCCGTCCTATTATTCCACATTCTTCTACCAAATATATAGTGGTTGTAGAGGCGTAATACCGGCTCCTACTGATGAGTCGCCAGTAAGCACGAAACGAATGTGAATGAGATTATACTTTCCGTTCATGCTGCCTTTGGCTTATCCTTCTGGTCACAACTGAACTAATTTGTTACTAGGTTCGCAAAACCTAATACATACTTGCATATATATTAGTTCTTCGCAACAAACAGTATTTAACATATTGTTGTGTCTGAATTTGACCAATTTCGCGAAGCGTGAACCTGTAAAATGTCAAATTCCTATTTTGCTTCCTCATTAGTAGTAGTTACAAAACCTGAACCGGGACAACGGATGGTTTGTGGAAATTACCATCTATTAAACTCTGTGACTAAAGGTGATTATTATCCTCTCCACAAACAGTGTAATCTGCTGTGAGACAATGGGATATGAGGTTTATTCAACTTTAGCTCTTCAGAAAGCGTACTATCAAATATTGACGGAGGAAAGTTCTATAGCACTCTCCGCAGTCACATTTCCAGGAGGGGGATCGCATGAATTTCTTCTAATGCCTTTTTGGTTAAAGAATATCAGACAGACAGTTCAGCGTTTGGCTGAAGAAGTCCTTCAGAATTGTTCATTTTCGAGTGTATACATAGACGAAAAAATTATTTTCAGTTGATCAGGTGATGAACATCGTAAGCATTTGGAAACGGTTGTGACCAGGCTGGAACAATATGGATTAGTGGTGAAACCCAATAAGAGCAAAATCGGATGCTCTTCAGTTAAATATAAAGAAAATACAATTTCCAAAGACGGAACTGAACCTTTGGAAGAAAAGTCCAAGCCAGCAAGGACGTGCGCCAGTTGCGTAGGTTCTTGGGCATGCTTAGCTATTATCGACGATTCATTCTAGGTCTAGCCGGAAGTTTAGGATCGCTAACACGCAACCTCACACGTGAGAAGAGCACGGTCAAGAAGACTTGGACCATCAACTTGAGTCAGGAAGGCCGAGAAAAATTCCATAGTGCTAAGGAAATGCTAATTGACACAATCACTCTAGGACCTGTAGGTATGGAGAAACCATTTGAGCTAAACACAGATGCCTCAGATGTTGCAAAAGTGGCCGTGCTTCAGTAGAGACAAGGATATATTGTGTTTTATAACCGAAAGCTCCATGATCGAGAAAGATGGTACGATACTTTTTGTAAAGAGCTTCTTGCTGTGTATGCTGCAGTGCTACATTTTGAGCATTATTTAGACGGTCATCAGTTCAAATTACTGACAGTTCACAAGCCGTTGATAAACATACTTGTTAAAACCGCGAGGCTTAATAACTCGCGCAGGGTGAATTCCAAGATAACCCGATTAGCAGAGTTAGATTTCACTCTCTCTCATATTGCTGGTAAAGAGAGTGTGGTGGCAGATGCACTAAGCACACCGAATGAAGCTGACGTCGAGCAGATACGTCAAGGTCCATTTAAGAATCTAGATGATTATCCGAACAATTAAGTCAATCAAATCGAGGAAGCGCAAGGATCGGATCTCTTTACGTTAGTTTTGGCTAAAAGACCCGGATATGTTCGCATGCTCCTGAATGGCAAGTGGTTGTTATGCAAAACGCCCAAAGATCAACCACGCCCTTATGTGCCGTTGGAGTTACGCGCCAAAAGAATTCAATTTTTAAACGATTTGGGACAGCCATCCATAAAAGCCACCATTCGATTTATTACTGAAAGTTACGTATGGCCGCATATGTCTAAAGACATACGGGCTAGGGTAAGAGCCTAAGCCAAGTGTCAAACGTGCAAGGTGTGAACACATACTAGAACCGAGATACAGAATATTGGGATACCAACCGGACGATTCAGACATGTACACATAGACATTCTGAAATGCATGAAGGTAAGTCAAAAGTTTTTGCTACCAAAGGTTGATCTTTTTAGTAGCCAAGTTGAAGTAGCTATCCTGAAGGATATGACAGCGCAAGAAGTCTTGTTCGTGTTCCTACATATATAGGTATCGCGTTATGGTGATCTGATAAGGGTCACCAGTGATCGTGATAGTCAATTTATGTCAGTTTTTTACAAGATCTCTCAATATCATGGGAACAAATGTTTTGTATACTAACACATACAATCCACGAGCGAATGGGATGGAAAAAGGCTGCATCGTGAACTGAAAGCTGCGTTAAAGTCTACTAGTGGAACAAGCTGGATACACGATCTTCCTATAGTATAACTTGTCATGCACAACAGATATAGGGCATAATTAGGAACTAAAATAGAAGAACTGCTTTATGAAGTACCATTAATTGGGTCTGGAGATCTTCTGATAGACACTCCAACTCGTCTTGATTGGGCTTCTGGCTATGTAAATTGGATTGTAAGAGCACTTACAGGAAAGATGTGTCGTTTAGCTCCGACAAAGACTAGAAAATTAAAAGTTTTACACGGGCAGTTACACAAAGATCTGATTCATCACACTTTCCGATTTTGTTTTGTCTTTGATCGGGTTGACTTCTTCTTTTTTCAACTGGAAATGCGGTTCTATCACATCTTTGTTTACTGGCGACGTTTCGGTGCCTACTTTCCAGCACCATCCTCAGGCAACACAACACTGATCACAATAGCAGATTTAAGCAAATGTGGTAACCTCGTTCCAAAACCATTCTATTTATATATAATTGACTCAACACTATTTTTAATCATAGAATTTGTCTCAGTAACTAAACTCAATATATAACTATTTATAATTAGCAGACCAATCATTACCTCACCTATCTCAAATTCCCGGTATACGTAATCTCATCTCGTATGCAGAATATTGTAAGGGAGAGAGACAGTATCGAACCTTTTGTTATTTGTTATAACTGTATTGCTACTATGTCACGGTAATCAAAATTCAAAATGATAAAAAACTAAAACCTTGAATGTCATATATTGTATTTTATTTAAAGCCGGGAACTCTAATGTATACAATGGTGTATGAGGTATTGCGCACATAGCAACAAATTAGTTCAAATATGGAGCAGCAAGTTACGTAGATGGATGGAGAGTGAATGTCATAGCGACGCTTAGGTGAAAGATTAAAGAGAGAAAGATAGAGATAGTATGGACAACTAACGTTTTTCAAAAAACTAATCGTAAGCACAATGCGAAGTTAATCAACTCATAGAAATAATTGCATAAGAATATTTGCTCATATGACTAAAATAATTCATTATATCTATATACATATATATCTAAATATAATATCGTAACACCTTATATATATATATATATATATATATATATATATATATATATATAGAGAGAGAAAAAGGACCATTGATAATTATTAAACATGAATATTTTCTATTCTTATTATATATATTTATTACGTTAGTCACACCTTATATCAATATATAAAATACATGTCAATATGTATAAAAACATATATATGAATATAAGCAACAGTATGAGACCAACATCCCTAATCCTATATATATATATATATATATATATATATATATATATATATATATATATATATATGTTTGCATATTTCAAATTATTATTTTATTCTTTTCTTACTGTTTTTTTATTTACCAATTAATCAAATTGTATATTTATTTATTCACACCTTATATAAATATATAAAATACATATAAATATGTATAAAAACATATATATATATAATATAATCAAATATAATAGTAGTCATATATATATATATATATATATATATATTATGTGTATAGAATAAACCTATCAATCTACCCATAGGCCTATCTATATATCCGTCTATCTATCACATTTTGGTTTCCTCTTAAAAGGATACATGGTAGCTATTAACCATGAATATCTTCTCTATGACTAACGTATTATACATTTATTAAGATATTCCTACCTTACATAAATATAGAAAATATAAGCGACAATGTAAGTCAAATGTGTCTTATCTAATGTCCTATCTACTAACCCTTGCTAAATCGGTATACCGTCTTCTGGAACATTTTTATTGAGAAAGATAAGTATATAGGAATTGATATTGGTACAGATCATTCGCAATCAGTTTTCTATAAGCGAGGTTTTTTACTTAGGTTCCCACTTAATTCAGGTTCCGCAGCCTCACGTTTTCTGACCGTAGAAAATGCTTCATTAAATATTGGGCCCAATGATTTTTCTACCGATGTTACATTCATTACACCTTTTCCTGATTTTATTTCAATTGACTCTCTAATTAGTCTAGTTAATCTGTTGCGGTTGCATAACGCGATGCGTTTACATCCCTTCCCGTCTATTTCATAACCCTTTTCCTTCGAATGCCTAGCTAGGTCTGATCTTTGAATGTGTCCATATTTGCAGGCTGTATTGTGTTCACCTCTACGAACCTTTATAGGTTGCATGGTTTCGCCTATATACCTGAGATTACACTCTTTGCAAGGTAGCACATATACTCCTGATGTCTCGAGGGGTTCTACTCTTTCTTTTTGGTTAGGTACTTTAGTGCCTATAGTAAGCGATTGTCTTAAAACTGTTTTAATATTGTATTTAGCTGCTATTATTCTAATTTTACTGCTCAATTTTGAATCAGGTAATACCATAATTTTGTGCTTATCCGGTTCTGTTTTCTTCTTTACTTTGTTTATTATGTTATTATTAAATCTCAGCAACATCTCATTTAATAATCTATCTATTATACTTGACGAATAGCCGTTTAGTTCGAATATTTCCCCTAATCTCTTCATTTTCTTTTCTCTATTTTCTATATTCACTATTCTAAGACTTCTTAATATCAAGGATTTTAGAATGCCTATTTTCATTCCATATGGGTGATTTGAGAAAAAATTAGGAAGAAGTTCCGATTAAGTCTCTTTTCGAAAAATATCTCTTTCCAATCTGGGACCATTCCGTTTTATTTTCACATCCATAAAGGGTAATTCATCATTATTCCCATTTCCTAATGTAAACTTTTATTCACCTAACTGGTTGATTAATTCGAGGAATTTATTTAACTTATTATCACCATGATTCCAAATTATAAACATATCATCCAGGAATCTTACATACAAGTTTGGCTTGAGAGGAGATTTTAACAACAGATTTTTTTCAAAATAATGCATAAGAATATTAGCAACCGGTACTGTTAGTGGATGTCCGATAGTGAAACCTTTTACTTGTTTATAAAATTCATTTATGAACTTAAAGTAGGTGGAGGACATACAAATATTTAAGATTTCCATAATACTACTTAATATCATTTTACTACCTTCTTTTATCTCCGGGAACTCTGTTAAACAACGCTTCACACTTTCTAATGCTGCTTGTACCGGGACATTAGTATACATCGATACAACATCCAGGCTAGGCATTCTGTCATTATCAGTCAAATTATATCTTCTAATAATGTCAATAAAATGATGTGTATTCTTCAAAGTATAATCTAAGAAATAAGTATATTTTCTAATTCTGTTGCATTGAAATTTAGACAAACTATAAGTTGGTGAGTTTTGTATATTAACGATTAATCTAAGTTGAATCCCCAGGTTATGAATCTTCACTAGTCCATAAACTCTCGGAGGGACTGTTTCACGTTGTATTAATGAATTCCCAAGTCATGGATCTAATTCCTTCGACTCAATCATTCTATTAATTATAGTCTTAACTTGTCCTTGTAGCTTATCAGATGGATCTTTATTTATTTTAGTATAAACCTCAAAATTATTTAATTGTTCATACACTTTAAATTCATAATCTGACCGGTTCATTAGTACCGTTGCACCACCTTTATCCGCCTTAAGGCATATTACTTTATTGGATAATAATTCTGCTCTTAAGCGTTTCAGATCATAACTCGGCTTGCATCTCACCTCTTTATGCTCTAACACCGCTTTGGACACATCCAATTCAAACCTAGTCTTATCTTTGTCTGGGAGGAACTGGGCAATCTTTACTGTTTCCGTAATTATCTCATTCCTAGGTACGTAATCAATAGGGATCGCAGTATTAAGTCCAAGATTAAGAATTTGTTTTTGGTCTTCCTTGAGATCCATTTTCGATAAATTAACTAAACGTTTGGACATGACCACATCAATTCTCTTATTTCTCAAAGGGCAATTAATTCCCAAGTTTGCTAGTTTTTTTCATGCCTTTGTCTAATTTTTTAAATTTCATTATCCCTCGTTTTGTCTGTGAAATCTTCAATGTGTTTGAAATCCAACATACGTAATCTCGCGAGTAATATGGATCTTATTTTAATCTTCTCTCTAATCAGTTCAAATTTACGTTTGTTTAGTTTATTAATCGATATTTTTATTAAATGTAAACAAAGCTCATGCTTAAGAGTATTTCCTACTTTATCCAAAACGAATGAAAGTTTAAACCTAAAACATTTCGGTATAACATTAAATTTTAAACATTTATTAAGGAACGAGGTATTTTCCACTTGCCTAACAATCTGCATCTTCTTCCGCTTGTACTGATTCATAAGTGTGACGACTGTTGCATCATATTTGATACTCAAGTATTTTTTGAATTTTTTTTGCGGAGTGCTAGCTTCATATATTCCAATGCCGCGTTTTGCGTACGCGGGTAATAGCTGTACACGGGCAGTTACACAAAGATCCGATTGATCACAATTTCCAATTTTGTTTTGTCTTTGATCGGGTTGACTTTTTTTTACTTCAACTGGAAATGCGGTTCTATCACATCTTTGTTTACTGGCGACGTTTCGGTGCCTACTTTCCAGCACCATCCTCAGGCAACACAACACTGATCACAATAGCAGATTTAAGCAAATGTGGTTATATCCATATATATGTTTTTATACATATTGACATGTATTTTATATATTGATATAAGGTGTGACTAACGTTAATAATATATATAAGAATAAAAATATTATGTTTAACAATTACAATGGTCCTTCTTCTAATATATATATATATATATATATATATATATATATATAAAGGTGTTACGATATTATATTTAGATATATATGTATATAGATATAATGAATTATTTTAGTCATATGAGCAAATATTCTTATGCAATTATTTCTAATAGTTGATTAACTTCGCATTGTGCTTACGATTAGTTTTTTGAAAAACGTTAGTTGTCCATACTATCTCTATCTTTCTCTCTTTAATCGTTCACCTAAGCGTCGCTATGACATTCACTCTCCATCCATCTACGTAACTTGCTGCTCCATATTTGAACTAATTTGTTGCTATGTGCGCAATACCTCATACACCATTGTATACATTAGAGTTCCCGGCTTTAAATAAAATACAGTATATGACAGTCAAGGTTTTAGTTTTATCATTTTTGAATTTTGATTACCGTGACATAGTAGCAATACAGTTATAACAAATAACAAAAGGTTCGATACTGTCTCTCTCCCCTACAATATTCTGCATACGAGATGAGATGATGGTATAGGTGAGGTAATGATTGGTCTGCTAATTATAAATAGTTATATATTGAGTTTAGTTACTGAGACAAATTCTATGATTAAAATAGTGTTGAGTCAAATATATATAAATAGAATGGTTTTGGAACGAGGTTACCACATTTGCTTAAATCTGCTATTGTGATCAGTGTTGTGTTGCCTGAGGATGGTGCTGGAAAGTAGGCACCGAAACGTCGCCAGTAAACAAAGATGTGATAGAACCGCATTTCCAGTTGAACGAAGAAGAAGTCAACCCGATCAAAGACAAAACAAAATTGGAAATTGTGATCAATCGGATCTTTGTGTAACTGCCCGTGTACAGCTATTACCCGCGTACGCAAAACGCGGCATTGAACCAATAAACTTGTACACACCGCAACAAAATTTCAAAAATTATAGAAAATTAAAAAGCAAATGCTGTGTGTACTCAGATCTTAGATCAGTCTCGCATATTTGTGTAACTAATGAGGATGACAGACAATCATATCGTCATAGAAGTAAATGGCTACGGGGATTGTGTTACTTTGGATCGTTGCATTTCCCAGTTTATCTGGATTTACGATAACACAGAAGGACTATATGTGTTAAAGTACCATCATTCCATGGATGATGGTCTGATGCGTGCGATCCTACCACACAGGCACAGAAGACAAACCAGCAACTTTCACAAGACGCGTTGTCCACGACATCGACAGACGAACTAGTAGTAAAAGTGTCAAATGAACAAGGCGCATCTTCGACGTCAGGAGCACCCATAAGCAAAACTTATTCAGGAAGAGTTCAACATCAGCCGAAAACCAGGATTATGTTTTTTGGTAAGGTGCTGTATGTAAAGGAAGATATTACCTCCGATAAAATTAAAGTAACAATTATTGATAAATTTAAACAACCGTGGCTGATCGGAACAAATATTGCAAAAAAAGAAATTATTTGTCTAATTTTTAGAAAATTCGTTATTTAAATCCTTTGTAGTATATATACTTTTGAACTGTGCGTAATTCAAATTTTCTGTATACTGTGCCTGTGTTAGGTGATTATCTCCATAAAGATATATTTGCTATCTTTATTCACGTTTCGGTTTAACAAATATTTTATCTTCACAATAGTCCAGCAACTAATTTGTGTTTTGAATTGTGCATATTGGGAATGTTCATGAACATGTAATTTTATAATTCTTTTGATCCAGTCCAATATCTTACCAGGTTATTGACTCCGATGTAGTGTTACGTAAGAAGTAAACAAACCTTCGTCTATTACTCCATGCTTAACATGGAGGCTAATCTTATGTTCCAGGACACTGATAATTTAGCTCAATATATTGTACACGTGAATTTCATAGACGTGGAAGACAAAACCGACTTATTACTATAAAAGGCATATTGACTAAATCGACTTGATGTGATGGGGTTCTCAGTACCTAATAGGGATGGAGCATCTACTGGAATCAATGTGATGGAAAGCATACGCAAATTTATGTCGTATACCTGATTTAAACATAATGGGTAACAACAATAAGTGCAATTATACAGATAAATTAACCGAAGGACTTAACAAAGTTAGTTTAGAAGTGCTGAGTAATGTAGTTTTTCTAAATTTAATTGTCATTCCCAAATATATGGATAATCCGAGCCTGGCGTCTTAGAGCTCTCGTATGGGCCTCTAAAATAAAAACTATAGTATATATCGTCATTGTAATACTCAGCTTTCTTCGGGCAAGAAAAAGTACCTGCAATATCGGAAGCATAAAAGCACCAGTTTTTCCGGATCCAGTCTCCGATATCCCAATAATGTCAAAACCTAATATTATACAATAGATATACCAACCTTTTAATGCTTCAGGGATAGCATATCTTTGAATAGGAGAGGGATTATTCCAACCAATAGATTTTATTCTGTCACAAAATAAAGTACATAATCCTAAGTCTTGAAAAGTAACAAGACTCATTTTTGTAAAAACGCACACGCGGAATTTACTTAAGACATGTGACCAGTAATTTAAATGACATATTCAGTATAAATTACGTGCAACGAAACAACTTAATCCATGACATTCAAAGACTTTTTAAAGAACGTTATTTTCAAGAAATAATAACTTGAATAAATTATTTCTTTGAGCAGCTCGATAATATATCCAGAATTATTTACAATATAATCCATATGGAAAATAAGATGAGTCCCTTACTTTTTAAAAACGGCTAACAGAAATACATATGGAATTGTACTGTGCTTGATATTTTAAAAAATGCCACTAGATAACTGCGCAACTACAAATAAAGCGATCAGATAAATCAACTATGCAATGGTAGCCCGGAAAAGAACCGTTATAGACATGCATAATGTATAAGTTAATTAATTTGGCGGAGATAAATAAAGTGCTCCTATAAAAATAAAGCAAACTTTATTTTCGAACATTTGATTTTATCGCTGGTTTCGTAAAATAATGTTGTGTTTTTGAAAAAATATTGTATTTTTTTTGGAATTTTCCTTTGTAAATATTGTCGAAGATTTTGACTTGTCTTCAGAGAATTTTGTATAATAGACTCTGGTTGAGATTTTGAGTTGGTACGCTTTGCTGCGTAGTTCTGGCTTGATACACTTGGTTAATACAGTAATGAAGTTTGTAACAAATAATTATTATTAATATATTTTTGGGAATGGTATCAAATTTGCTTCATGTAATTGACATGGATATTTGTTTTAAGGCCTCCACAATTTCGTTTCATCATCTCCGTTATTCAGCGTGTCAGTGGGCACACTTATTTTCTAATACATATATTGCAAGAAATATTATTTTAATACTATGGCCAGTTTTGAAAATATGAAGGATAGGGTGCAATTATCCGGAGGACTTATGAATTGCAGATTAAAAGGTAGTTCCGAGAAATTTAAGTTTTCCAAATTAGAGGATATTACCGCATTTATGGATTTTCCGAACCACGAATCTCCGAGGCTCTCTTATGGTAGTGATCAAATGGCTTCTACGGAGGTCCTTTTGTTTCTTCCAGAGTGGAGACAAAGTGATTCCAGACTCAATTAGAATAATACACAAATTTAGAAGAACTAAATTTTCTTAAGCATATTTTCTTAAGTTCTTTGGTTAATATGCTATGTATCCTCACACTATAAGTTGGTATCAATTAAATTACAATATGAATTATTACAAATTATTTATTACAATAAAGTGTGTAAGCTCACCGACTTACTGAAAGTCACAAGAACTAGTTTGAAAATGAAAATTTTGAAGACAGAGAACCAAAAAAATCACCTGTGACGGATTAGAGATCTTTTCAGTGATATTAATAATTTTAATTATTTTTTGTCTTTCCAATAATTTATCATCAAATTACTGTGCAGATAATAGTTATTCAGGAAGTCAGATGTGGCTCTACCAGAATAAAGGAACAACCTACCTTATCAAGCAAAATCTGAAGAATGGCGTTTGAATTTTTGTGGGGTGCCAGCTTCACATTTTGCATTGCCGCGTTTTGCGTACGCGGGTTGTAGCTTTGCACTAACAGTTTCACAAAGATCCGATTGATTAACCTTTCCACGTATTCCTCTGTTTTGTCTTCGACACAGCTGTTTGCGTAATCGTCCCTTTCTTCCAAAGGTTTCAACTTCGTTCATACTAATGATTGGAATTGATCACGCAACACCACATTTCCAATGATTAGTATGAAATACGTTGAAGCCTATGAAAGAAAGAGACGATTACGCACACAGCCGGATCGAAGACAAAACAGTGGAATACGTGTAAAGGTTAATTAATCGGATCTTTGTGAAACTGTTAGTGCAAAGCTACAACCCGCGTACGCAAAAGGCGACAATAAAAAATATGAAGAAGACTGAATGATAAAGTCAACAAAGGAAGCCATAATGTTCTTGCAAACTGTTATACTCGAATTATACCTTAAATTTTTCTAATTTTGATGAAGAATCTATCACTCTTTACAGCTGAACTTTCTGATGCTGATAAATTGTACAGTACAACTAATTGCACATATATATGTGATGTGATATCTTTTTATATTGTACATTTTCTAATTTTATTATTTGATGGAACATGTGTGGTTTGAATCCAAATAAAGATATTCTATTCTATTCTATTCTATTATATAATTGAGGTAAAGAAAATTCCAAAATCTATTACAGTATTTAGAAATCCTAACTGTGTTTAAGAAACTTGCGTTAAATTCAAATGTCCACAAGTTGAAATAATTTCATTTTCATCTTTAGAGTTAATTCACCTCCAAACAGGTTTGGATGCTCAATGGTTACTAGTATAGAATATGGCCTTTGATGTTATATACACATTCACTCTATTACGGAAATTATTGACAAATTTCGAACAGTTAAATACCACCTCAAAATTAGCACCTTCCCTCAAGCTCACTTTTCTAAGTCTATTGTAGTTAAATACGATTTATTTATTATAACAGAGTGTGAAAGCTCACCGACTCACTGGTTGCCATTTTTTACATTTACGAAGGTAAAGGTATCAAAAAAGAGTACCAATCAATTTGCCAGTGGAACTCATGGTGCTACAGATTGTCAATAATTTTCCGTATCGGGTGTAGAAGGTGGACGCCGAGAACAAACCCGATCTCATCGGCAAGCTCAACGGATTCCGCGCTATAGCAATTGATATATAATGCAGGTTTCAAAGGTCGTCTCCTGAGGGTAGGGAAAGTTTTGGAGTAGCCGCACTTAAGGCCGAGAATGAGTCAGTGGCTATATGATTGCCTGAAATGATTGCTAGATAATTACACGGCAGAAGTATAAGAATGAAATATAAAGGGCTCCAAAAAATGCTGTAGAGAGAAGTGAACACCAAGAAATAATTATAAATGGGAAATCATTTTTAATTTTTTTTACTAAGGTGCGCTCTTTTTTAGATCCCAATATATATTTAGTCATAAATTAGAAATAATTTGTGTAAGCAGCACAATCGGTTCTCAGACTCTAGTGGAAGAGCTGGCACGAATGCTTGTGTCACGAATGAATAAAATAACTAAAGTACAAGCCAATTTTGAGGCTAGTCTAGATGAATCAGTAGTTTTGAATAGAGAGGTAATCCGCATGAGGACCTAATACACTTGGACGAATACAATGAATTGAAACTTCAAACTGGTTTGTAGGAAATGAACTTATCAACTCGACAACGATCTGTACCTAAATAAAATTAATGAAATAGAACTACGAAATGATATCAGGGAAATGCACATAAATACAGTAAATATCCTTGGTTACAAAATGTTGACCATGAAGTTCTTGGCAAATAAGTTTATGTTTGCAAGTAGTAAAGTTTTGCTGGTTCATCCTATGAGAGCACGGATTATTCGCATTCAAATGTCCTTGAAAACTGATGACACTTTGTGTTTTAAGGTCTCCTGAGAAATTACTGGAATGAACTCGATAAATGCGAATTCAAGTAAATCTTATTAGAAAAGTAGAACATTTGTTCTTCCATGGTGTAAATCATTATACTCCATTGGAAATAGAAAAGCGATATAATAAAAAAGCATAACAGTTATAATGCTGTGCAAAATTACCAAGCCATTTTGCGAATTAAATTTTAATCGTTGTTCGTTCTATACAAATTCTAAACTAAGCGAAATTGCCCAATAAATAGCACTCGATGTTTAGTTTATAGTATCAAAGAAATCTAATGAGTGTAATAATGTTCATCTTGTCTGACATTGCGGTAAAATATATGTTTGTACATGCGAATTAGTATGCAAAATCAAACGTATACAATAGTTTATACAACTAAATCTCATTTTAAATACTAAGCATTAAAACATATGGTGTAATGGTCAAGATTATTTAATCACCAGAAGTGACTCCACTATCCAATAGCTTACACGTTACCACAATCTGATTTCTATACTGTAGGCTCTTTCCCTTCTACCGTCGTTACATTTAATCAAATCCGACAAGAACGGCGGCCCCATTTTCCATGAAAAATTAAAGACAAACAAGTAATGGCTTTAATAATAGTATTGCAAAACCAACAAAAATTTTTTAAAAATTAAAAACAACTTCAACATATCAACGCAAATCAAAACGTTCTATTATTATTTCCTGTAAAAAGACCGTGTACATAATTGGCAGAATTGAATTCGATAACGACGTGCATATGCAAAACTGACTTCTGCAATTCACGCTCAAACATCGCGAACAAATCACTGAATTCACATTGTTCAACGTGGTGGAGCCCTCTCTTGGTTGTCTTCCGTGTCAATTGCCTTCTCATGCGTCAGTCTAAACAACATTATTTGATATTGGCACAATTTCATCCGTCAACGTAAATGATAACGAAAACTAACGCAGCCACATTTACGGCATCACTGCTTGGCCCGCACTGTTATGTTCAATTATGTTTGAACAGCTACACAGTTGTTTATTCCTCCCATAGACTATATACCTTTATATTTTGATTTTTATCTTGTAGGCTCTATCTATTTTGTTGTCTATAACGTTAGCCCTCGTAGGTCAGTAAAATCTTAATTCATTTACCTGTTTAGATGCACAACATGTTTTTTAATTGATTGATGAGTTCTCACTGTTCCCCTGACTCAAAACATAACTATTTATATTTATTTTACTTCCTAAAGAATTTTTATTGTTTGCCACAATATCCGGCCTTAGTAAATATACTCTTACACTCATATTTTTACAAAAAACTGCACACAAACAAAAACCAACACACTCAATAGGGTCAGGGTTTATATCAAGATCGTAACATTGATTTAAATGAATGTTATCACCCTCCAAGTAACCACTGATTGTTTAATAATATAAATGTTAAACCACTGTCGATTAGTACAGCCTGATTTTTGGATTCTTCGTATAAATGAACACAAGTATAATTTTGGCATGCTTGACAAATATTCAAATATAGAAGATGTTAATAAACTGTGCAGATATCTCTCTGTGTATGCTATTAATCAACGAAATAATTAAACACCATTATAAACAAAAAACTCAGCTGAACTCTGTCACTGCTTCATTTAAATAATGGAGTCAAATGCAGTTTTTAATGATATTCATATCGCTTGCCAGTTGTTTATAATGCATCCTTCGGATAAGCAAGCGAAAATACCATTTAAGGAAATAATTTAGGGAAATCAAAATGACGATGTTTAATTAATGAAACAGACAAAATTTTTAAACTGATTAAAATAGTAGAAAGGACAAATATATCTGGAGAGTTGGTGAGGCGCGCAAGTCACTGAATAAATCATAAAGTGCTAACGTGCATGTTGTATTAAGCAATTCAACAATAAATATTTCATCCGCTTTCAAAATTATAGAATATAATTGATCTGTCGATGGAAGCAAACATAATTCTATTGTGTAGGGTTGGTACCTTGCACTAACTCAGCAACCGTAGTTTTGGTACCATTTATGAGTTCAGAATATATTAAATATAGTAATTAGACTTGAATTCGCATCGTTGAAGAATTTATTTTAATTTCACGCTGCTACTGCTTGTATACAATTTATATAGGAATTTTTATCGTCAAATTGTTCAACATTACTTGACCAATGATATAATAGGTTTAGGAATTAGAATCGACTCCTAATGACGTATTGCCAGTAAGCACGAAACGCATGTGTAGATGAGGTTATACTGAAGGGGTATTTTGCGGGGTTGCTATCTCCCTACATAGAACAGGTAGCGGCTGCTGAGATCCGTGCTCATGATCAATCCCCGGCCTTTTCCCGATGGGTGATGTGAGAAGGCTAATTCGAATGATCACAAATGTATTGTACACAATGTTGCATGGAAAATTCATAGTTAGTCCAAATTGACCGTGCTCTAGACGGCAACAGAACGAAATACTTGTTGAGGCTCCTAACCTATTCGTGTCTGTAAGCCCCCATAGATGCCAGGTCGCTGGAAGTCCTAAAATTCACAGTAGAGTCTGATATGCTTATATTATTGCTTGTGTCATTTAAATTCAAGTCCGCTATGTCCTGCACTAACTGTCATGTGTCCTCATACTTAATATCAGCATCCATGATCAAATGTTTTAATAATTAAATTGACACTTACAATGGCAAATGGAAGGTGAGAGTCGGACAGCTTCAATCCCAGCTATAAATCTGTTTTGATGTGTACGTGACCCACAAATAAAACAATTATACCTGTTCCAAGGCTCCTCCTCAGTGCTATATTATATCAGAACACAAGGCAAGAATTGGAAGATTATATTGAAAATTGTTGTAATCGTTTATAATGGAAAGAAATGTTAAAATGCAGCAGACCAAAATTTTAGAACCAGACAGGGAAGCGAATTCTCAAAAACTGAAAATAGCGCACAATTTTAAAATTCAGGTATTTAAACAAAAGATATTCTGGAAAATAAAAAAGAAAAAATTCTATTTAAATAAAGTTGTTACAATCAGCTATGGTGGTTTAAATTTATCATTCAAGGTCACTTTATACAAGGCGGAGGATTCAACATCCTCCACATACTGTTAACAAATTTGAATGTCTTATACACAAGATATTATTCGTTCACAAATATCTAAATTGTGATGAATACATGTAACCGATTGAAAATATATGATGATATAAATGAAGTCACTGGTAAAGGTTGTCACTGATGATGAATAGACTAAAATCGTGTAAAAACTTCAATGAAAAAACTTCCCAAATGATAAATCCACTGTTTGCTAAGGTTTTAACTTATTTAGATATAATAATCCATTGTACTCTGAAATTCGGATACGTAAATTAGATACGAACAATAAATCACTTGTATAAACTGCGAATAATCCAACGAAGAAAGTAATTCCACTATGGCACTATAATCCACCATGTTCCCTGCGTCTTTGCGCGCAGGTGTGTATTTTATAAACAAACCCTATTAATTACAAGTAAATTACAGTTCGGAAGTATATGGCGTTAAAATTGCTTGAAACTAACAGGGGTGTTGTAATCATTCAAAGAAAATATTATTGTAAAACAGGTTGTAGATTATTTGATCTTAATGAGCACTATATTTGTCAAGTTGAACATATGGTTGGGTTGTAACGCGCAGCCGCATGCTATAATACCTTTAGTTCATGCTGACTTTGTTTTATCTTTCTGGTCCTATTTGATCTAATTTGTAACCAGATACGCAAAACTTTATACATAATTGCATATATAATATTTCTCTGCATCATCCAATAAATAACTGGTACAAGTTTTAGTTTATATTCAGAAAAGCCATAAATGCTTCATCAAATATACTAATATAAAATTAAACCCATTACACACGAATTTTATTAATCCACACTGTACCAATTGCATTGACCTGACTTTATTTTCAATTTTTACACATAATACAATACCCATATATTTAGTGACATATGATATACAGAATCGATTGTACCAAAAACGAATAAGAAACGAAACTGGCTGAAAGCTGCTAGCTGTCTATGCGCAAGCTCATAATTTAAATAATTGTTTAGATTTCTACGGAACACAGTATTGACTGGCTACAAGTTACTAGTCTAAGAACTAGGCAGTGTGCGTCATTTAAATTATCTCGGTGGGTTAACTCGCGGTTTATGCGTTTATCATAATACAATTTCGCATAAAAAAAATGTAAGCACATAAAACGTGTTGACGGATTAATTGAGTTTTCAGTAGATGGGCTCCTGGGGATATCTCTAAGTTAAGTATTTATAGAAAATAAGATATAATCATTTGACCACTTAACTCGAAGAATGGCTTGGACTACGGTATAATTTACAACCTCGAACAAAGCAGGGTAAAATTAAAATAGTAACGTCTTCAAGCTAGTAGCTGGGGAGATTATGGGCACCAAGGAAAAAGTTTAGGCTGCATTGTAATTGGTTCGGACATCGAGATTGTTTTAGCAGCCCATTAAAGAACGGCTGATTCTCCGTGAAAATTTTAATGAGTCTGACAGAGAACCTATTTTTAAAGTGGGACTTTAGATAAGAGTTGTACAAAATGCCCATGAACTCAAACATCCATCATAAGAGGCCTCTATGATACTTGTAAAATATAGGTCTTTTTGGCGTGCTAGCTCCAGGTGAATAGGTTCGTTAAGATATGAGCTAGGTGTCGACAACCGCGAGATCATTGGACACAAGAAGACCAAGGTAGATCTTAATGTAATACGTCGTCGTAGGTTTCTACATATTTCGGACGAAATTAACGAGATCATTCTAACGATCACCGACAGGTTCAGCCGAAAATCTGTAATGATTCGATTTTAAACTGAGATAGCTTTGGAAGTTATATGTTGGTTGTATGTGAACACAATAGTAAGATATGCATTTTTAAGTAGACATGGATTCTTATGGTTCCAAACTATGTGATTTCTTATTTGGAATATGATAATTGAAGTCGCAGGGACTAGCGCATATAGCCAACTTGCTCAGGCTTTGGTGGTAAGTTAATTCTGTGAAAGGAAGTAGATGTTGCGCGCTGCGGATTAATGTGGTTGGGTGTCGAGCGTGCCCAAATAAACATGATGTTAACGATCATTGGCATGTTCGATAAAAAATGTGAGGTGATCCATGTGGCAATAGCCACCTTTAAGACAAATAATGAACAAAGAGTCTTATCTAGGGCAGACATTATTTCAACAGAAATTCCTCGCAGAAGTGCCCGTATAAAGAATGAAACAGTCAGCAATGAGAAAAACGGGCTTCGAGCAGAAGTGAACGCCATTAATTAATGTGTAAATTTGTTTTAATAAATCGATGCTCGTTGTGCGAGCAAAATTCTATATATAATTGAAGTAAAAATAAAGCATTGGTGGTACATTTAAAATGTCAACTGATGAAGGTTGAAACGTTGAATCAGGCATTGACTTCTCAAATAGATAATTTAACTGCGAATTAGGCATAATTAAGGCTATTAGGCATTTTCAATAATAACTGACGACATACATGTATGAATTGTCCAACATAGGTGGACATAACAATGGCGACATGAAATCAGGAGGAAATATGCCAAGCGATTTTCAGCCGAATCGACGAGTTATTTCGAATGCATCATCAGTTTAAGAAAGCCGATGCGGCACCACTAGATGTGGAAGGCACAGTTGTGGTTCGAAAAATTGAAGCATCAGTTCGGGCAAAATTTACATTGGAAACGCTATTGTGCGTGTGGCTGTCCAGGAATTAGTGGACCGGACAGTATGATCCAATTAAGGATTACCGGTTGACCTCGTATGAAGAATACAAAAGACGCGTGTTGGATCATTTCCGGGCTAGGCCTCAGGAAGTGTTCTTAGAATTATACATCCTGAAACCATTAATGGGTGAGATGCCCATGGATACCATGGCACGTATCAAGCGGTGGTTCTCGAAGCTTACCCGTGTCTTTACCCGGCTTGCAACCACAGGAGGCCATCATAACATGGATCACAGATACGGTGATATCCAGCGCCCAGGGAGGTCTTGAAGAGAGACTTCAGGCTCTTCAAAGTTCAGCCATAATGACAAACAAAGTGGCAGCGCATCCACGCATGGGTCCGGTTACGACATCTGACAGGAGCGACGCATACCGTATTGGAATTCTTCGCGGCATAATAAGCAGTTCCGCGACGAAGACAACAACCGGTGGCCTGGAAGCAAAGTCAGTATATAAGGACTCCAGCTCCGACGAATACGGCGTATAAGCGTCAGCAAAACCTATGTACTGCTCCTCGAGAACGGCCAGTGCAGTGGGGTAACAGGGTGCACAATCTCAGAAATAAAGGTGGGGAAGAGCAGGGCACAAGTATTAATCCTTTGGTGGCTCCGACGGGTAGATTGAATGAAGACCAGCAGAACAAACAAAAAGTGGTCCGAACCAGATGTTCTTTGAAGAAAAGGAAGTGTAGAGCCCATTTGCCAAATGTTAAAATTTTCATTAAAGTTAAATTTTTAGAACTCTTCAACGGACAACCAGTAATATTACAATTGGATACTGGAGCTTATGTGTCGGTACTACCATTTACTTGGCCATTGAACAATGTAAAACCTACGAAAGCAAGTTTATGTCCGGCATCAGGCGCATCGATGGTGGCTGTGGGCAAGTGGGACACGAAGTTGTTAATAAATGAAAATGCCTATCATATGTCTTTTTTGTTGTTTCGAATACGCAAATGCACTTATTGGGACTTGATTTCATTAGAAAATGGGTTAAGACGATAGACTGTCAAAGTAAACGTGTATGCCTATCGCGGCCTGAGGGAACAAGTTCAATAAAGTCTATATGTACTAAGATGCAGGAGGAGACCAGTTGCCTGCCTGGGTGGTGGAAGAATCTTCAAAACCCAATATAACGTATATTCCAACTGCCTGGTTGTAGCAGCGTCCAGGGCCGACGGTCGACCAGTTTAAGCTATGGCTAGAACTTAAATGACGGTTACGAACAACCAAAAGTATATGGTGCTCCTCCACAGAAATTAGCAGCAGCGACTTGAGCAACCAAGAAATGATAGAAACGGCGTTCTTGAACCGTCATCATCTGTTTTTTCGTGTTCCGATGGTTTATGTTACGAAAAAGGATGGTTCGCTCCGACCAGCGGCTGATTTTAGGCAATTGAACTCGAGTAACTAAACCGGACCCGTATCCCATGCCGGCTTTGCGTGATCTGTTCTTACAGCTAGCGGGAGGCAAATGGTTCGCCGTGCTTGATCTTAAACAGGGATTTTGGCAAATAGGCGTGCGTCCGAAGACCGATGGAAGTTAGCGGTACAAGTACCCCAAGGTCATTTCCAATTCACCCGGGTACCATTTGGCCTTAAAGCACCGAAAGTGTTCCAAAGAATGATGGACTCATTCGTGTCTACGGCTGCTGTACATCAGCTTACGTAGACGATGTTATTATATGGGCCACTACTGAACACGAATTACGTGTGAGGCTGCAAGAAGATGTTGGCCAAAGCTGTAGAATGGCGATTACATTTAATCCAGAAAAGGTACAGATAGGTCAAGAAGTGCGGTTTGGGACACTTAGTCTCAGCGGACGGATGCATGCCGTTGAATTCAGATGTACAACCTATCGGGGATTATCCGGTTGCCTACTACTAGAAAACAATTGCGCCGGTATATTGGTATGGTGAATTTCTATCGACCATACCTCGCAGGGATGGCAGTTACGCAACAGCCCTTATCTCAGTTAACTAGTGCCAAGATACCATTTCGTTAGACGGAGGAGGCTGAACAAGTGTTTGTGCTATACGAAGCAGAAATTAATAGATGCAACTATTTTGACTTTCCCGGTAGGTAATATGTCAATTGTTACAGACGCGTCAGATATTGGGATAGAAGCGGTGTTACAATCTGACGGACGTCCTGCGCAATATATAAGTCGCACACTCACTAAGGCGGAACAGAACTATACCGTCACAGAAAAGGAATTACTTGCCGTACAATGAGCGCTGCAGTTTAGATATTTTGTCATCGGCGGACGCGTGGACGTCTTTACTGACCACAAAGCGCTAGTGCTGGAGATCACTATGTATTGAGAAGAAAGCGATAAATCGAGCCATTGAAGAACTAGAAGAGTACGATATATCAATTCATCATAGAGCAGGAATCGAAGAATGCGGCGGCCGATGCGCTCAGCAGAATTTCCGCTGTGCGGGTTTCTGCTATAGAAGTCTCTCACGAAGAACAGGAAGAGAGATGCTACATGTCAGGAAATAGTCAATCAATTAAAAAACGGCACAGTGGTGTCTGCACCATAAAACGTTGAGTCACAGAACGGCCTGTTGGTGCGGAAAGAAGGACAAATAGTGCAATGGTTTGTGCCAGAATCTATAAGAACAGAATTAATGGCCTTTTGGCATGAAACGTTGGGACATCCCGGCGCTGGGCGGCTCATTGAGACATTGCAGTCACGATTGTATTGGCCTGGAATGTCCAAAGAAATTCAAGTAGCTATTGTCAACAGTGCACTACATGCCAACGTTTAAAACCACAAAAGTGAGAAAAAGTCACTCGATTGCTTTCAATGCCACTGCAATGAACGAGTTTCTGCATATCGACCTGGTAGGTCCACTCACGGTAGCACGTGGCGGCGTGTCCTATGTGTTTTTCCCATGGTCGATAAGTTTACCAATGGGTCGAGTTTGTACCACTGAAGAAGATCACAACAAAAAAGATTATAACGTGCTTAGAAGAGCGATGGCTCAGTCGATTCGGTGCACCACGAGGTGTGTTACCGATCAAGGCGCACAGTTTGAGTCAAAAGAATTTAATCAGTGGTGCAAAGACAGCGACGCCAAAAGCATTTCCCGCACAGCCACTTATCACCCGCAAACCAATGCGACAGCTGAGCGCGCACATAGGACGATGAAGGTACTGCGATGTTGGTACCACGAGAGCCGGAACGTGGAGAGACAAATTACATTTGGTCGAGCGGTTCATGCGCTTTACAGTCTCAACAGCTACAGGATTCGCTCCAACGACCATGGTCTATGGAGGACATAAGGCTGCCAGGTGAACCTGTAATCCAAGGATCCCATGAGCACAGCATTATAGCGGATATTCAGGAACGACTAAAGCAGTTAACTGAATATGTAGGCGCCACACAGCGACAAGGCTGTAAAGCAACCGACATGCACTCGCCTAAAGGTCAGCGACTATGTCATGGTAGCGAAGGTCGAGCCCATGGCACTGCAGGCTGTCAATGATGGGCCGTATCGCGTGGAGAGGGTGGACTCGATTTTGAATTGTGCGGCATTTTCAGTTTTTCGAGTATCTCGCTCCTTGACTGGTATTGTTATTTTGGTCTGCTGCATTTTAACATTTTCTCTAGTAAACGAATACTTCATCGTCAAATATATTACTCCATCAATTGCACCTTTGTTCTAATATAATAGAATAGTGAAGGAGACGCCTTGGAACAGGAATTGTATTTGATTTCTTCTGTTGTTCAGAGTATATCTCTTTCCGGATATTTGTTGGGAGATACCGCTTTCCAGCTTTCGCATTCCGATTGCCTAACAGTAAGTTTTTCGATTTAATTGTTATACCATATAGTCATGGAAACCGATATTAAATTTGAGGACACAAGTAGGTTAGTGCAGGACATTGCGGACTTGAAGTCCTAAAATTCACAGTAGAGTCTGATAGGCTTATATTACTATTTTTTTCCACAATGTCCTGCACTAACCTCTTTGTGTCCTCAAATTTAATATCGGTTTCCATGACTATAATGTTATAACAATTAAATCGAAACTTAATGTTAGGCAATCGAGAATGCGAAAGTTGGAAAGCGTATCTCCAATATCTGGAGAACGTGAACAACAGGAGAAATACTGCGTCTCTTCACTATACTATTATATTAAAACAAAAGCAATTTATGAAATAATATATTTGACATTAATGAAATTCGTTTACTAGAAAAAATGTTAAATTCGGGAATCAAAATAACCAGTCAAAGGAAGAGACCTCGAAAATCTGAAAATGGCGCACAATTCCAATCAATACTTAAACAAGAGATGTTCTGGAAAAATAAAAGAAAAATTCATTACAATCAGCCATGGTGGTTTAAATTTATCAGTCAATGTTATTTTACATAAGGCGGAGGATTTAACTTCCTCCACATTCACCACCCTTCTCAAAAAAAGACGGCTAGTAATAGACGTAATCATGATTCTTCGGCTGACGTGGCACTCTTCCAGAACGAGTTGTGCATAATGGCGCCCCTGAAGTCGTCATCTCGCCCGGTACAGTTTTCACTGGTTCTTCCATATCATCTGGTATTGTCAAACAGTTTTCATGCTGTGAACTGGTAGAATAAGATTTTGCTATATTAGACAACGTATCTTCTGAGTTCTGCATTTCGTTATGTGCCTGTATGGTGGGATTGCACACATCAGATTCGCCCATAGAACGACGGTCATTCGACGCATCTGTTAATTCAGTGATACTGTCTATCCAGATAAACTGGGGAATGCAACGATCCAACGTAACACAATCCTCAATGCCATTTATTTCTATGATGACATTCTTGTCAGTCATCCTCTTGACCTTGTATGGTCCTTTATAAAATGGTGTCAGGCAGTTCTTCCTATTTTCATTAGTTATATACACATGCGAAGCCGATTTTAGATCAGAGGACACATAGCATTTGGTTTTAGCTTTTCTAGTCTTGGTCGGAGCTAAACGACACATCTTATCTCTAAGTGCTCCTACGAACCAATCTACATAACTAGAAGCCCAATCAAGACTACTTGGAGTTTCTATTAGAAGATCTCCAGGCAACCTTAATGGTTCTCCATAAACCAATTCTGCTATGGAAGTACCTAATTGTGCCCTATATCTGTTGCGCATGGCGAGTAGTACTATAGGAAGATCGTGTATCCAGCTTGTTCCACTAGTACACCTTAATGCAGCTTTCAGTTCACGATGCAGCCTTTCTACCATCCCATTCGCTCGTGGGTTATACGCGCTAGTATGTAATACAGTGGTTCCCATGATGTTGAGGGATCTTACGAAAAGCTCGGACATAAATTGACTACCGCGATCACTAGTGACCTTTTCCGGAACACCATAACGCGATATCCAATTATGTAGAAACGCGAACAAGACTTCTTGCGCTGTCATGTCTTTTAAAATCGCCACTTCAAATTGACGACTAAATCTATCTACCATAGTCAGCAAGTATTTGTTTCCATTTACTTCAGGCATCTCGACAATGTCTATGTGTACGTGTCTGAACCGTCCAATTGGTATCCCAATATTCTTTATCTCGGTTCTGGTATGTCTCCACACCTTACACGTTTGACACTTGGCACAGGCTCTTACCCATACCCGTATGTCTTTAGACATGTGCGGCCATACGTATCTGTCGTTGATCAATCGAATGGTGGCTTTAATGGATGGATGACCCATGTCATGTAACACTTGGATAATCTTGGCCCGTAACTCCAACGGAACATATGGTCGTGGTTGACTTCTAGACGTTTCGCATAACAACCACTTACCACTTATGAGCTTACGAACATATCCTGGCCTTTTGGACAAAACTAATGTAAAGGGATCCGATCCTTGCGCTTCCTCGATTTGACTAACTAAATCAGGCATCGAATTGTCTAAATTCTTCAATGGACCTTGAAATATCAGCTCGACATCAGCTTCATTCGGTCGGCTAAGTGCATCGGCTACCACATTCTCCTTACCAGCAATATGAGACACTGTGAAATCGAACTCTGCTAACCGTGTTATTTGGGAATTTACTCTACGAGAGTAATTAAGCCTAGCTGTTTTACCAAGTATGCTGATCAACGGCTTATGATCGGTCAATAACTTAAACTTATGTCCGTCTAAGTAATGCTCGAAGTGTAGCACTGCGGCATACACTGCTAGAAGCTCTTTGCCAAACGTATCATAACGTTTTTCTCGATCATTAAGCTTACGGCTATAAAACCCAATCGGTCTTACTACGTCCTGATCTCTTTGCTGTAGCACTGCCCCTAATGCAACATCTGAGGCATCTGTGATTAGCTCGAAAGGTTTTTCCCAATCTACAGGTGCTAATGTGGTTATGTCACTTAACATTTCCTTGGCCTTTTGGAAATTTTCTCGGTCTTCTGGACTCAAGTTTATAGGCCAAGACTTCTTGATCGTGCTCTTTTCACGAGTGAGATGGCGTGTTAACGATCCAAGAATTCCGGCTAGACCTGGAATGAATCGACGGTAATAGCTGATCATGCCCAAGAACCTTCGCAACTGGCGTACGGTTCGGGGTTCCGTTACGTCCTTTATAGCTTGGATCTTATCTTCCAAAGGTTTAATTCCGTCTTTGGAAAGTATATGACCAAGGTATTTAACTGAAGAGCAACCGATATTACTCTTATTAGGTTTGACCACTAATCCATATTGTTCCAGCCTGGTCAAAACCGTTTCCAAATGCGTACGATGTTCATTTCGTGAGCGACTAAAAATTATTATGTCGTCTATATATACCCTCGCAAATGGACAACTCTGAAGGATTTCTTCAGCCAAACGCTGGAATGTCTGACTGGCATTTTTCAAACCAAAAGGCATTCGAAGAAATTCATGCGATCCCCCTCCTGGAAATCTGACTGCGGTGAGTGGTATCGAACTTTCCTCCATTGGTATCTGATAGTACGCTTTCTGGAGATCTAAAGTTGAATAAACCTCATATCCCATTATATCTCGGAGTAAAGTACTCTGGTTAGGGAGAGGATAAGAATCACCCTTCGTCACTGAGTTTAATAGACGATAATTCCCACAAACCCTCCATTGACCCGGTTCAGGTTTGGGAACTACCACTATTGGGGAAGCAAAATTGGAATTTGACCTTCTACAAATCCCCTCTTCGCGCAATTGGTGAAATTCTGACAAAGCAACCTGTTGCTTGTGTTGTGCCAATGGTTGAGCCTTCGGTGAACAAGGCAACGGAGCCACCAATTCTATCTGGTGTTCTACTCCTGTCTTCAAACCTATCCTTTTGGCACTGAAAGGTTGAAACACTGCTAGGTGCTTCTCGATTATATCGGCAAAGTCATGTGCGACTGTTGGACGAGGTAAAAGAACTGTTCTAACTGCCGATGTGTTAGACTCAGTAGGTGTTGATATCCCTACGCCTTCTGCGATAGTCCTAGCCTTGGGGTCTAATGTCAGCTTGAAATGTGTCAAGAAATCCATGCCAATGATATGGTCCTTGACATCGGCTACTAGAAAATTCCATCGGAAGGAAGATTTCTGGCCTAACGTTACCGACATTTCTTTCATCCCTTTCACTCCTATCGGACTACCGTTAGCGGCCCATAGTTGATAATCAAATGTGGGGCAATCTGCTTCCACCACGTCTGACCTAACTATGCTTACCTCAGCACCCGTATCGATAAGAAAATCTAATCCAGATAATTCATCTTTAATAATGAACTTGTTGCTGGACAATCCGGCAATGTTTTCCAGATCTCCGCTTAGTAAGAATCTGACCCTCTTGCCTTCTTCTTCGGTGCTATTTGATCTAGTCGCATCTTTTGCTTTGAGTATGCCTTTTAAAGGCATATCTGGGAGCCTTTGCAATGGAACCCCCCTACGGCTCCTACTAGCGGGGGTTTTGTCCTTTTCCCGGTGATGGATTTCTCTCTACCGGTTTTGTGCTTCCTTTCCATCTGGGTCCACCTAATCGCGGGTATATACAATTTTCACCTTGGCACTTCGCACTGCGTCCGTACTCGCAATGTGCCTTACACCATCCGCGTGGCCCTTCGAAGCGTTGACGCGAGTGACTCCCTCGACGTCTATTATACCTATCCTGACTCTGAAGTTGTGCAATGTCACTACGTAAACTAGCAACTTCTCTACATAAGAAACGCAAGGTTTCTTGTATAGTCAGGTTGTTTTCGGCATCTGCCCTGACTGGCTGCATCGTGACAGAATCTGCTATTACAGCATGTACTTGTGGTTCCTGCTGTTTATACACGCCGTCTAACCCTCTGAGTTTAGTTGGCCAATCAATGCTCATAGTGTCAAATACTTCCAATGTGGTTCTAAGCCTAATTGGTAGCTCAGCTGTGAAAATGGAGTTGACTACATCTCTGGATATATTCAACCTGGAAGCTTTTGTGCAAAGGCGTTCATAAAATTCGGACGGTAATTGACGCCCCATTTTTTCTAAGCGTAATAGTTCGCACATTTGCGCCGATCTTCCAGGCTGATATCTCTGTTGAATTTCAGCCATTAATAACTCAAATGCATTGTACGGCTTTTCTTCCACAGTTCTGTCTCTGAAATTTTCCAAGGCATTTCGGAAATTTTCAGGCAATGCCATCCATGCTGCAACAAATTTCTCCATTGGATTTACAATATTATAAGCACTAAATATCATTTGGGCATCTCCTACCCAACTTGAATGTTTTTCTGATTTGTACTGCGGTAGACTTAAAATTCTTGGACTGGCGCGGTCGCCAAATTTTGTTGAGGCCCCTAACCTATTCGAGTCTGAGAGCCCCATAGATGCCAGATCGCTTGAAGTCCTAAAATTCACAGTAGAGTCTGATATGCTTATATTTCCATTTACATCTGCTAGATTCAATTCCGCAATATCCTGCACTAACCTACTTGTGTCCTCAAATTTAATATCGGTCTCCATGTCTTATTAGTTTAACAATTAAATCGACACTTAATGTTAGGCAATCGGAATGCGAAAGTTGTATCGTATAATTCCCGAACAAATAATCTGGAAGGAGATATACGTGAACAACAGAATAATCAAATTACCTGTTCCAGAACGTCCCTTTTCTGTGTGATATAATATCAGAACAAAAGGCAATTATAGTAGGAATATATTGTTGAGATGTATTCGTGTTACTAGAGAAAAATGTTAAAAATGCAGCAGACCAAAAGATGTTAAGACCAGTCGAGGTGCGAGACACTCGAAAACTGAAAATGGCGCACAATTCAAAGTCAAGTATTTAAACAAAGAATGTTCTGGAAAATAAAAAGAAAAAATTCTTTTTAAATAAAATTCGTTACAATCAGCCATGGTGGTTTAAATTTATCAGTTATTGTTATTTTACATTTGGCGGAGGATTTATCTTCCTCCACATAGAGACCCGCGCGTAACACGCTGGTAACATACAGTATATTTATGTGATTTAACGCTCCAAGCCAGGATTTATCTATTTTGTGTGTTTTAACCCTTTTTATGCGTAACTACTAACTGTTCTGCTAAGATATTCTGAATTTGGATTTTATGTGTTTTTCAATCATTTATATGAAAACTATCAGTTTTGCTAAGACAGTTTTGATTTATTTATTGTGTTTATTATGTCTTTGCATGTGTGCCTAGATATTAACCTGTGTTGATAATATTTTATTTTGTTGCCGTCTAGAGCACGGTCAATTTGGACTAACAGTTAATTTTAATTTACTTTGCAACATTATTTAGATTATACGTATGATAATTCGACTTAGCCTTCTCACATCACCAATAATGAGCATGGTCCACGAAACCAATCTTCTCTGACGACCGCTACCAGGCATATGTCGGAATGGCATAGCAGCTACTCCACAAAAACCTCTTACAATAACTACAATACCGCCTTCAATACAAATATTTGGCAACAAAGACTATCAGGCCCAACAATTGAAATGATGAGATACAAATCAAAAGTAGGATATGCAGAGTTGAATGAAATTGTGACAAGCAAAGTATTTAACTATTGGGAAGCAAGGAGTTGAGAATGAGTAGCACTTTCAACAACTTCGTAATAGTTCCTTATGAATAGGTAGGATCTACAAAATTGAAGAGTCCGAGTATCAATGCGGGATCTGCTGGTGTTGGACAGACGAATTGGATTCTGAGTTGTGTTGAGTTCTTTTATTCACATAAAATTTACATCAGAACGTAATTCATTGTTTACCTTGATTTTAAAATTGCTGTCACATCCTTATGGAGCAGAAGATTTTAATCAATTAAAGATTTACTTATTATCATTCAAATTCTGAACATGTGTTATGTTATTGTACATTTGGTTTGAAAAAAATCTTTAAAAATATTTAAGTTTGCAAATTTGGAGTCTATTTCAAGTCTTGCCTAAAAACATAACAGGGTTTCAACTGACTAGAAGTCAAGGTTGTGTAACGGATCAAGAGCAATTCGCTGACATATTGCGTAAATGAAATTCAAATTCAATTTACGCGGCACTAATTAGAAACAAGAGAAATTTGCCGTTAATCAATGGCTTGCGAGCTTTCAATTAAAGGCTATTTAAGCACAATGAATTTATCATGCTAGTCAGTTTTTCGCGTTTGCCTTCTGCTTTGCGCTACGTGTGCGTGCTGTCTGCTGTCGTCACATATTGGCAATTTCAGTCACGCCAAATATGTTGCTACACAACTAGAAAGACCGAACAGCATCTACTTTTGAGCCCTTCAAGTGTGCCAATTAAAGCAGATTTTCAACGAGATTACTCAGCTGCTCACTTGAAACCGATGTCAAAGCCACAACATAAGAAACACCAAGCCAGTCAACGATAGCTGGTCTCAAGTGTTTAACAGTATTTCTAGACACTGCTACACTAACTGACTTTCTCGGCATTTTCCGGATACCGCAATACCGGCCCTAATAAGGACCCACAGAAGTACTAACTCTCGGCCATCCTTGGATCCTAACTGATTTTGTAACTTCGTACGGAATTTGCTTCAAGCAGGGGCGTTTACGAAATTGGCGACCGCGCCAGGATTCTGAGAACAGTACTGTTTCTTTGACTTATTAGCAAATCACAAAATTTTGGAATAAATACAATCGACTGTTTTTCTTCATTATATTTTTTGGAGTATAATAAATTAACATTTGCATAAACCACGTTTTACTCTGGTTGTTAATCTTTCTAAAGTCAAGGTCTTGTGGGCAATTTTTTTGTTTGGAATTTTTTTTGAGAGGTGTCCAATTTAAAAATTTTCTTCTACGTACAATACTGTAAATTTTGGTAATTTCGGGTGCCTTACTAGAATGTGTACCCAGAATATTTGGTTTGATTTTGTGAAAGAAAATTATTGACTGTACGAAAGTGCAGAACTGTGACTTTTGGTTTTTTGAAAGAACTAATTTCATCTGTGTTCTGTGCTCATCACGCCAGATTCAATTCTGGAAGATTTTGTTTAAACTGTGGGTAAGCGTTTCGTTTAAAGTCTTTTTATACATTTTATCTTGCTTATAAATTTATGCTTTTAAGATCCCGTAAGATTGCTAGAATCTCAAGACTAATTTTAGATAATGATATTCCTGTTTAGAATGGAGATATCGAACTATTATTTAAGCATGTAGACGCCGCTTTCTCCCCTTTCCAGATTACGACAGTTATCAAAAACGGTCAAAGGTTTTCGCTAAACTACCTGCAGAATTGCAGCAACGGATTTATCCGAAGCCGGAGGCCACAGGGAAACTAACCAATTCCATTTTGTGCCTCCAAAATGAAGGCGAATCTTTGCAGGGTCCCTCTGAACTTGAGCAGATAATAAACAAATATGCGCAGTTAGACATGTCAAACATTGGCCCCATTGAGATTTTAAGGGAATTGCGGATACGTTGGTATAAAACCAATATATATTATCGTGAGGCTAAGGTTATTTTTATTAACAACCTTCCACAGTCACTAAATTAGTTCACCAGACAGCTCCTCAACACTCTCTTTATAGATGACTTATCTGACATGTGCGACTTAGAATTTAGGGTTTTGGAACCTAAGTTAAATTTGTCATCCTTCAGTCCTTCCCCGCAGGATGTCAGGATCCCCTCTTTATAGAGGACAATACCGAACATGGCTAAGGTTCTAGAAGGATTGGCCATACGGAAATCCGAGCAAAATCAGGTGAACGCTCGACAAATTCTTAAACCAAAAACACGAAATAACAGTTGGCGTCGATCTAAATCCCTGCGAAAATTTAGCAGATATACCCCAAAGAACTGGTGCTATAATCACCAAAATTTTTTAAATTCATTTCAAGTCTATCTCTGCCGTTCGGAAGAATTTCCGAATGAATGTCAATTTCCACAGTTGACGTGAAAAACTACAGGAAACAGGCGCAGTTGAGCATCAGGTTCGGGAAACGTATGGTGCAGAAAGTAAAAGATGGTACTTTCTGCACATCAACGGCATCAACGACGCCACAAAAAAGCAACCACTTAAAATCTGTCATTCCTATTGGCTCATTTCTTTTACGCCGAAAATGCCACTTATACAGCCAAACTGACATTGTCAGTCACAATCATTATCCAACTTGTTGGCATGACCTGGCCAAACAGCCTAACGAACTTCTGCATCTTCTTGATTTCAGAACTGGCGAAGAATTCATCGTAGACACAGGTGCAACAGTCTCAGTTTTCAAGGGTGATTCAATGGCCGAGATGGCAATAGGCGTTTTACTGGCAACAGATACAAGGGAGCACATACCTACTTATAGCAGTCGGTATCGCTTACTCAACATAGTTTTGCGGCGTCGCTAGTGTCTCACACAAAATAATAGGCTCTGAATTCCTTTTGAAATTTCGTCTCATTGTTAATCTTGCCAATCAAAAGATCATCGACCCCTACACCGGACTTGAGTAAAGTTTTTGGACACTTGCCTCTGAGCGTTTGGAGTTACAGGTCATTCAGCCAACCCCAGTGCATCATTCAGCAGAGATATCAGCAGCTCTTCGAGAATACAAGTTGCTTTCGATCTCAGAAATTAAGAGCTATGAGTTTCTAACACGTTGCACCATATCGTCACAGAAGGACAACTTATTGCACTCAAGAAGCGACCACTGGCCCCTGCTAAACTAAAAGCTGCTCAAGAGGAATTTTCAAGGCTATTGGAAGAGGGAATCATCAGACCATCAAAAGGTTCATGGGCGTCACCACTGCACTTAGTCTCCAAATCAAAGGGACCGTACAGAGCCTGCAGAGATTACCGCAAATTAAATTCAGTGACAAAATCTGATGCATATCCTAATCCCAATATTAACACCTTACTTGAAAACTTAACGGCAGCAATTTGTTCTCAGTGATTGACCTCAGACAAGCCTACCACCACATCCAGGTAGCGCCAGAAGATATTGAAAAGACTGCGGTCATCACTTCATTTGGCCTTTTCGAATATCTTTACATGGATTTTGGAATTAAATGTGCTACACAGACATTTCAAAGATTCATGGACAACAAACATTGCGACGACACACTTACTGAATGTCATAACTCGATGAAATAATGGTATTCAGTCCAGACTTAGAATCTCATGCCAAACGTTTACGAAATGTCCTCTCACACGTATCCAACCATGAACACAAGATCAACTGTGACAAGATGCAGATTGCAATTACATCCGTGGCCTTCCTAGAGCATCATATCACGCCACAAGTTTTTCAACCTATGCCGTCAAAGGCTAATTCAATCAGGAAAATCAAGTCACCTAAGAATGTTAGCGAGTTTCAGAAAATTTTTGGAGTCCTAAACTACTATCGCAAGTTCCTTCCAGGCCTTTTAAGACAACTTTATCCTTTGTGTGGGCACCTGCGGATTCGAAATAGACTTAGCAATAACTCCTTTATTTGGGCATTTGAAGACAAGGAATTACTTCGACACGCCATTAACTCTTTAGCAAATGCTACAATGCTAAAGCATCCAGATTTTCAACGACCATTTTTACTCACGACATATGCTTCTGAGTTTGCTATTGGAGTCATATTGGGACAATAGATCGACGGAGTTCGGAAGCCTATCAGTTTCTACTCGCGTACTCTCCAACCAGTAGAAACGAGATAGGACACTTTCGGTCGAGAACTCCTCATCATCCCCGGCGCTGTGCGCCATTTTATCAGCATCATTTGCAGCAGCAGATTTGTTGTTTTCACATATCATGCAGCATTAGTTAGCGCACTTCGAAATGTGAATTCAACTATCGCCAAATATCCTGCAAGATAGGAAAGACGCCTTTCAAGTCTAAGCGAACGGTAATTCGACATCTTCCATGTCAAGGGCGAACAAAACTTCGTTGCAGCAGCCCTTTCCAGGCCAGACGTCGCGCTCCAACCACCTTCGCCGTCGCCATTCGCTGTCAAACCCGTGACACTCAGTGAACCTGCACTAACGCCATCCCTCCTGCAAACGGGACAGCGCGATAACACTTACATTCAAAGATCAGTAGCCCGTCATCCCACCATGTTCATATGCCGTCACTGGGAAGACTTACCTTTTATTTACTTCAAGGGTCCGCAGCCCAACAGGTTAGTTCTGCCGACCAGCCTTCAGAGAAATGTTTTCGACACAATTCACTCAATTTCTCACCCAGGAAGCAGGCAGAACGCAAAACCATGGGTCTCCGAATGTGCCATTTGCCAGAAAAATAAGATCACACAGCACACTCATTCTAAGTTGCGGCATTTCTGAACTACTTCGCGTCCAGCCATCGTCCACATCGACAAAGTTCATCTGACAAAGATTCAAGGTTTCAGCTACCTTATAACTATGATTGATAGATTTCCAAGATGGCCTGTGACGTTACCTCTTGGCACCATTTCTGCAAACGAAGTAACTAACGGATTTATCTCTGCATGTATATCCCATTATGGTGTTCCTAACGAGGTCATCACTGACAGAGACACTTTGGATCTCATCGGATCTTTTCAAAACCACCTTGCGGTTCATGGGATGCACCTTTCGACAGACGACTGCCAGCAATTTCTAATCTAACGGTATGGTAGAGAAAATGCATAGGGAACTAAAAGCAGCTTAAGAATCCTCGTTCATCAATGGCAATTGGGTCGATGCACTACATTTAGTTCTGCTTGCCGTGCATTCCCGTACTCGTGAATCCATTTAAACGTCTGCGACACGACTCTCCTATGACATGGATCTTCGCCTGCCTAGTCAGCTTCCCTGTATACTAACCACACATTATAATCCACAAGACAAAGCTACCCGCTTCCGACTTCATTTCGGTAACATGTCTGAACAACAGCCGAGACATACGCCAGTCTTCGTTCACCCGCAGCTCTACAGATGCAAAAGAGTACTCGTTCGCAACGACACTGCTTTTGCACCACTATAACCCAAGTACCGCGTTGCTTACCCGATTTTGCTCAGACAGCCAAAATACTTCATTATGATGCAAGGTGCGACACCTGCATCAATAAGTATAGACAGGTTGAAACCGTTTATCGAACAGCCTGATCCTGGGAGCATACAAATTTCTACACACGTCCCAGGCTCTATCTGCCTACAATCTCAACAAATTGTGTAGCATTTTTGAACAGTTCTTTAGTATTATGCCATCTCTGCGGAAATTTTTAAGTACACATTTTGTCGTTATCCTTTTATTTTCATGTATATATTTTTATATTGTAACGTATGGCTCACACCTGAGCTTACACTGACTATTTTGGTATGACCAGCTTCTTATAGCTTACGCCTTACGTAGCAACACTAAATAGTTATCGGCTTAATATCATGGTACAGGCCACTTTCAATGCATATCTCAACTTCATCAGTTGAAAAGTGACAACTCTACGAATATCATGACCTCACCGTCGAGCACACACTAGCTCTTTTGGTCGTATTCAAACACATTGACGGCGATCCAGCCTGCTCAGGTTTCAAATTAAACCTCGCAACTTCAGTGGCAATCTAGTTCTAAATTAGATGATAATTCTGTATATTTTGGTTATCCGAGCCTGGCGTCCAGAGGCCTCCCTATGGTAATTGCCAAATGGCCTCTACATCGTAACTTCAAATGTCTAGAATAAAGGGCATACTTATATAATATACGAAGTTTCATTTCAAGCATACGCCCTGTTCAAATTAATTAATTGGAAAATCTAAAAATAAATAATAACCTGACTGTTTTTTTGTCAGCTTTACAAAAAAACACTTGCTGAGTATCAAAACAAAGAAATAATTTTCAATCATAGAAGGATGCACTATTTTTTATAATATAAATGTAATAATTCATCAGTGAATGAGGTCAAGATAACTAGCCAATTATAAACAGATGTTATTAGAAAAGCATTTTTGATTGAGAAAAGCTGGCGGGCAAAAACACGCATTTGCATAATCAAAGTATACCATTTAATAAAAATGATGCTCAAATGTGTTTCACTTTTGCCTTTTCAAAGCAATACGCACCAGTGAAATGCAAAACTTTGAAACTCCCAAATATGAAATTCACACAATTAAAATAAATAATTTCGTATGATAATGAGAGTTGTATAATTATTTGATTTATATTTTAATTATTAAGGGTTTGATCTTAGTTTCTCTTTCTAAAGAGCGTTATTAAGACACATTCTGTTGCCCACAAAATCAATCTACTACTAATTAGATCAAATATTTATTCTGTTGCATAAGCGATGGACTGATGTGAGTACCTGGCAATGGATATCGAAATATTTCCGTTGAAAAGCAAAACTGTGAACAATCCTTTGCTAGTCGAAAAAAATCTGGTATTTCTCCTATTAAGCTTCATAAACAGTCTAATGTAAGCGTAGTTCAAACATAAAGAGATGAATTTTTCATTTACATGTACTCAGATGTTTTCCAGTGTTTCTGGGTAATGCATTAGGTTTACACGCAAGTTATCAATAAAGTGATATGCTACTATTATTATATTTCGTGCATATTTATCTTGCTCATTTCTCGTAGACTTTTCTTTCGTTACTTGAATAATACGACAAATCAGTCAAGTTATATGCCCGATGGGAATGTGGTTGTGAACTTTGTTATATTAAAATATTAATAAATATTTATTTCAAAATTTATATGTACTTTTAAATTTTTGCTTTGGCATCAAAATATTTTTAAACATAAATGAAATATGATAGAAAAATTAATTACAGATTTGATAATATGATGAAAATTTTTAAAATAGGATAATGAGATGTGGGAAGCATTTATAATGCACAGATAAATACAAACATAAAGATTTATGGTGTTTTGCAAGGATAAACTTTTAAGAAGCGGCTAGAATGAATTAAGGAATATTCACTTATAAAGCCAACGAATATAGATGAAAATTATTATAATTGGATTATACAGGACTTAATGGATTTTATTACATGGATGAAGACTGAAACACGTAAAAATAGAAAAAATGAATGTTTGAATAAAATCAATTAAAGCTATTAGAAATGATATCGTTGGGAAGAGAAAGCAACCACTAAGCTGTAACAAATTGTAAAAATTAAAATCTTAAAACATGTCAAAACTATTGGTTTTGCATGAATTCTTTATCCATGAGTTTTCTTGGTACATTTCATTAGACTGACATGCGAACATAAATTACTGTGCAAAAATTAGTTTCTGTTATTATATTTTTCAATTTATTTCTATCTTTAAAAGAAAGTTAATACTTAAACTTCAGCAATTTCTTCTTTTATCACAGTTATGTTTAAAAAATATTGCGGAGTCTGGCATGGATATTTTTTGTTAGCAGTAGAGATATTGAATTCACAATTTTTTGTAGTTCAGGGGTGCAACTAAATTAAATATCTAAATATAAATTATAAAATATCACCAGATTTTATTTAGTATTCAATGTAAGGGGATGCCACTAGCGTCATATTTACAAATATTTTATTGAATCGAAAAGGTTTTATAAGAAAACCATGCTCTATTGAACTTGGTTGCTAAATTCGTCTGACAAAAACATTCTTAACCGTAATCCTACAGAATTATAAACTCGTTGAAGTCATGGGGTTTCAATCCACATAAATAGGTTATGGAAACTTCATTTTTGTGTAATGTTTCATCTTATTCTGCGTGAAACTTTAACAATAGTGGGAGATGTCTTCTCACTATAGGTATAAAATGGTTTTGTGAGAAAATGTTCTTAACCCTTAAGAGGGATCGCACAGAATGATCCGAAATGTTAGATAATCGACGGTTTACTGGCATAATCATTTGAATAGCGACTCCGCGGATTCATTACGTGAATTGCTTACAGGCATGAAAACTAATTACAATAAATATTTAAAACAAAGAAAAATATTCGAAGTATGACTTCGGTAGTGGTTTGTAGTACGTCACGTCCAATTGGCAATATGCTTTGTGTTTTCAGTCTGCTTCAACATTATCTAAAAATTAGGTACAAGAATTTGCTCAAAAATGCTTCAAATTCTCGTTTATATTTTTTTACAATTGTCAAGCTTCAGCACTTTCTCACAGTTGACTACACAGTTTGACGATATGCATGAAATGTTAAGTAAGTACCACATAGTTCATATTCAAAATATTGATTACTCAGCCTGCCTAAAGGCTGATTATAAAATGAAAGTAAACAAAATAGCTTTCGCTCAGGCATGATCCTTCTTAAATTAATATTGTAGATAAGTAAATCTATCAAAGATTAGCACCAATAAAAAATCTCATGACTCTGAAAAAATCAAGGTATATAAATAGATAAACAGATAACAATAATTTGCAAAATAACTTATGCCAGTATAATTAACCGGATCATCTAAGCGTTTATTAGCTAATGAAAGTTAACTGTTGTGTGGTTGTGAATGTAGTTACCTAAGTAGACTGGCTCGCGAGATGTGTTAGTCGGATTGAGTACGTTTATAGTGAAATATATATTTATACAAAGCAAAACATGTATACAGTTAAAATGGAAAAGTTGAAATGGGACTATGTTCTATGTAAATACCTTAAGTAATTGTACTCAGAAATTTTATGAAGAAATTTTATCGGAATTTGTGAAACTGATTAAAATGTAATAAGGAAGCATCACGCTAGCGATAATGAAGGACATATGTATATTTTATTAAATTCAGGGTTATTTTAAAAAATATCAAGATTGAAATAATTTTTGGCAGAGAAAAAGTTAAATATTGAAAAATTGATTCAATTTAATCATAATAGAAATTTAGCTATTATTTTTTTTAATTTGTGACGTCCTACTATTAGTGGTATAATTAACGCATTGGTGTAACAATACAGATAAAGTTTAGTTTGGTAGAGAATTTATTTCACCTTAATTGACTACTGGACAAGTTTTTTACTGATGTTAAAAACACACTTGAGAATTATAAATTATTATTACTTTTTTCTCCTAGAAGAAAGAGCGGTATATTAAATAACCACGAATCTGTTATAAATTATCAGTTCATCATATATAAGAAGATATCTCGTATAAAATTCAAATTATTTGATGGTAGATTAATTAAACGAAATCACTCAAATACAGGCAATAATTCAAATTGCCAATATTATAATTTGTGCTCCCATGGTTTCTTCTTTTTACTCGGAGATATTTTGTATAGGATTTGAAATCAATTATTAATTCTATTTTCAGTTTCTCTAAAGCTACAATGTTTAGATTTTGATTTGCGCACTCAGTTCAATATAAGTCGATAAAGTTTTCTTGTTTTGAAATAATGTAGGGTCATAATGTTCGATTTAAATCAATTCAAATTAATTTCAAATGTTTTTTTTCAAGTAAATGGCCACTTGTCTGTTCCATTCTTATATTTTTACAGCCTATACTTTTGAATGCGCAGTATTTTTGAAGATATCTCAAATAGATTTATTACTCCATGTTGATAATTTAATGAATGTGCAATTAGTTTTCGGAAAGTTGTTATAATTGTTCTCATTCATTCTGCATATTATTCGAAAACATTTTTATTAAAAATAACACTACAGAAATTTTTTCTCCGTAAAATTATTAAATTTTTGCTCTTTTTCTACCAATATTTGACAAGATACTCGTCGGTTCTCGCGGCATTTATCATAATTATTAATTCGGATAAGTAATTCGATTCTTCGTCCTATTCTCCAACACTAACACGTTTGATTATTCACTTAAACATTCAATTAGTTGTAAGTCGATGTAAATTTTCCTGGATCATCTTCCAGAAGGTTCTCAATGCTTGTCTATGGTGAGATTACATCAACCATATATATATATATATATATATATATATATATATATATATATATATATATATTAATTTGCTTATATCTACGTCGTATCATTACCGTATACAAAGTTAAAAATAATTTTTATCAGATAAAACACCCGTATCTTTCTCCTTCTACCCTCAATAAAATAAAATAATGCACACTTACGCAATCAAAGTTACTTCTATAGGTGGCAGGCTTTCTGTTCTACAATGGCAGATGATTTGTGACTAGCTATAACCTTTGTGCGTTTATTGCAGTTTTGGCGTAGATTGTGGCAGCGGTTGTGCACTAGGTAAGTGCAAAACTCAAAAGCAATAGCGCGCCAGTTCGAGCCCTGTCCGCGGCAATTTCTATACAGAACTTGAAGATTTCTCAATAAATACGAAACCGGTTTACTGAATGAATTTGCCATTGCCACCTTAAGCAACTTTTAGTTTATACGGCCAAAATATATATAATAAAAACTCTGTCACTAGACTTCAATTAAATATAACTTCCGCAAGTGCCATGTGATCTATTTCAAAAGGAAAGATCGAAGATTAATAATCAGAGCTTTAAAATCAATTTAGACCTATTTTGCTTCCGGTTTTTCCAAATTTAGCAGACCTGATCAGCACCGATATTTCATGCAAAAATACGTGATTATTATTAACATACTGATAGTCAAACAGTTACCTGATATACAAGAATTGCAAAGCCAAATACACAAATTGTTGAAGGAACATAGAAACTGATCCTAGTTGTAGGTTTCTTATAACAAACTTCGCTGTGCCAATGTATTCTACATTTAAACATTGGAATTACAAATGCATGCACACTTGATAGACATAGCACATCTATATTATAAAAAGTGTAATTAATTATTTTAAACAAAGAATTATTTTTTGACATATTTATTTTTAGAAAATGCACAATAAAGAAATCGTTTACGAGTAAGTTGGAGAACTGAGGAGATGCGTTATTAAGTTAAAACGATTTTCATGAAGCACGTGAACAAATAGATGATAAAGTTGATTCGATTTATTTCGTTTTTGCGAGAATGAATGGCACACAATTTGTTGCAAGCAAAGTATTTCTATTGAATTGAAATATAGTCTAGATGGTTTCCATGGTAACGCCAACCGGGGTGGGCATAAGGGTGAAGCATTCCGTAAGGAAAACCTGAACGACTTCGATGTAAGTGTGCAGCTGGTTCGTGAAGGTGTGGAGGCGGAAAAGGCATAGGTGGTACCGGAAGATGATGTGGAAATTGATATTCAGGATGCGGCATACCAGGAATCTTGGTATCAACTAAGCCTTCAACGTTTCCTTGCTCCAGCTCATCGTACCCAAGGCATACAGCTACCAGGATTGTAAAACTGACGAGTAAAAATTGGTACATATCCTGACGGATACGGACGTTGTTATTTCTCCTTGTGATAATGGTAAACATGATGCCAGAAAATGGACGCTCAAATTTGAATGACGAATTTTGGTAGCTTGAAGAACGTCGGTTTGTTTTCACTGACCTTGAAGGAAATTTCACGAAAATCAATAAATTGGACAGTGTTCCAATTAAACCTTAAGACAATATTCCTCAAAGTAATTTATATTTAAAGAGGTTTAACAGTGTTGAATATGCAATATGTTGCCTTAAATATAAAAATAGAAAGATTTATACACAGTTTTATATTCCTTCATCCAGAAATGACTAGTTAAGTGCTAGTAACAACTCGTGATCTGAGAAAAGTACAAATTTATTAATATCTAAAGGATTTTTTATGCGGGCAGTAATGCTTTTGATCACACGCCTAATTCAAACTATATACACACACAGACAAAAAGCACAAACAGTTACGCGGAATACATGCCATTAAAAGTATTTATATCAAAGTGAAATACAGTCATGAAGTTGTCCACGAGAAAGCGAAGTTATGGGAATGAATTGTGTTGTGTAGGAATAGTTTCAAATCTCATAAAGATCCAGTGTTTTTTATTTAACTTTTAGGTCTAAAATGACTTTCTACGCAATTTCTTAAAGAATTATGTAATAATTTGGATTCAAACAACGTATGATCTATAAAAATTAATGAAGTTAAGTCATTTATACAATACAAGAAAGAAATATGACTCAGGTAGGTATAACAATGCAACAAAGAAAAAATATCTGAAGTTAATTAAATGTGTATTAAAAGCAATGGCACGTTATGCGATCAAAAGTACAATGTAATATTTAAATGAACAATAATTTTCCCGCAAGCGCAGGGGCATAATCGGAGTTTATTCTCAATGACAAATATAGCAACGATTAAAATAGAAAATGAATAATGGGATTATATATATATATATATATATGTGTGTGTGTGTGTTTGTGTGTGTGTTTGTGTGTGTATGTAGCATATAATGTAACAAAGGAAAATTTATGCATCAAGAAAGAATATTGTCAGATAAATACATACAATAAAACATGATTCAATTATTCATTTGCATACAATTTAAATACAATAATGAATAAATTCAATTACAAATTTCTAGAAATTAAGTTTGCGAGCTTGCCGTAAACACCAATCCCATTGTATTTAATCAGTTGTATGCACTGATGTGTTTCAACCCTATATGGTCATCATCAGAATATTGTGGCAAACTGACTAGAGATGAGTCAAACCGCATTGCATATATATATATATATATATATATATATATATATATATATATATATATATATATATATATATATATATATATATATATGGAAAGCAAAATTAGACATGCGGCTCTCACCTCTAGTAGTCTTGCATACAATGGACTTGGCTGGAAATGTCGGTTGCACAATTTCTATGTAGTCACGAACATTAATTGTTCGCAGCTTTTGTCACACATATATATAGGCAATACTATTAAGCAATAATTCATTGCGCTGGATGTGGAAAAATTCTTTCAATCTTGTTTGTGAGCTTGATTTTAACATTTAATCCATTGTATTTAATCAATCGTCGAAAAACATAGCGAAACTACCGCCATTCGCACGCACTGATGCCTTTAGACCTGCCATCATCATCATCATCCTCATCATCATCATCAACATCATCATCAGAGTACGATGGAAAACTGATTAGCGAGGATCAAACCGCATTACATATTTATGGAAAGCGAAATTAGACATGCGGCTCTCACCTTTAGTTGACTCGCATACGTGATACTTGACTAGAAATGTCGGCTGCAGAATTTTTATGCAGTCACGAACATTAATTGTTTGTAGCTTTCGCTCTATATATATATATATATATATAATAGATATATATATATATATATAGTAAAATTTTTTAATTTTAGATTTAAAGTATGTAGCATATAATGCAACAAAGGAAACTTTATACATTAGCAAAGATTATTGAGTCAGATAAATACATACAATATAATATTTTTTTAATGATACATTTACACAATTTAAGTACAATTGTGAATAAATTCAGTTAAGCATGTTCAATATAATGGGAAGTATTAAGTCATTCTAGCAATATTTAATTTCATTCCTAAGTTATGGATATAACACATAGTGTTTTTCGATAGAATAAAACAGTTGAAAAAACTGTTTTTAAATAAAGATATGCTAGAACCTACAATTATTCTGTCCCTTTGTTTAGCTCGGCAAACGTACTGTCATAATAAAATTCAAGAAATCATTAAAATCACATATCTTATTAATTTCACTTGGTGAGTCACGCGGGATTTTTTAATACGAAATAATAAATTGGTAAATTTATTGAAACAGAATTTACGAATTATGAAGAAGATAAATTTTTCGAATATTTTCTCAAGCATAAAAATTTAAGATATTTGGTGTTGCTTGCTAATGTGTTCCAGAAAATTTGAACTGCAATTTACATGCGGCGCAAACGTCTGTTATACTAAAAAGTTATAAACGTTCCAAATTGATAGCATCATACAAAAATTTCTTTTGATTACAGTCTGCTTCTGTCATAGACTGGAGGTAATGCGAAAGTCACTGAAAACAAAATATCTACCAAATTTTAGTTTGTGGGTTTTGTTAATATTGGCACGAAGCTCCGTTCTATTTCAAAAATTATTATGTGAGATGAGATGAAGAAACTTAGGGCTACCAGAATGTACTCGTTTTACATTAAAACCTTAATGTAAACATAGATCATAATCAAATATAATTTGATTTTTCGGGTGTTATTTTCAATTAATTATGTCATGCTAGCAGAATTAAAATTTAAAAAAATGTTCTTTGTTACCAGTAATTCAATAGTTGTAACTATGGAAGATGGAAACTCACCAGTTGGTGTAACGGACAGATGTAATGCTATATTGTGTAAATGTTCAAAATACGTGATTGTTGTTTGTTTAAAATCCTCAAACAGAATTTAAATAGTGTAACCAATTTAGAGATAATATATAATTCTCGCATAACAGAAATTATAATTAGTTATTTCCGATATAAAATACAATTTAAATTAAATGACTAAGGTAAAAAAAATTATCAGAAAGTTATTGCTATCTGCGTATCAACGATGTTTAATATATATTTCAAAGAATATATTTCTTTCAGATTAACAATTTTAGCCAACTTACATGGAATGTGTGCGCGTGTGTGCCTTTATTTGGATGATGGGTGTGTATTACATTTTCATGGAAGAACTGTAGACTGCATTCTTAATATGTCCAGATTAACCTTTACTAAGACAATGAAACGCATAAGTTAAGCAGGTTGAATTGAATATTAATTATAAAAAGGAGTTTATTCATCTTGGGAACCAAACAATTTGCATTCAGAACTTGATATAAAATCTTGAATGTAAACGTCCTAGCCAGACCCAATAGACAATATAGCTGATGCATAATTAATAGAATATCATTAACCCACGTATTTAAAATTTTTTAATTCAACTTCCATAATTCTGCCAAGTTATCGGCATCATGTAAACAGATTTACGTTCATTCACACAACGGGTTCAAAAAATGGTTAATTTTTTTAAAGAACGGTTGAAACTTTTGGCAGTTAGGCTGGTAATTTTTCGGACAACAGTCAGTTCATATCCAAAACGTCAATTTTTTACACTTTCTAAATTTTATCCTTCATTTCTTTTGTCTGCTTACGAACTCAACATTTACTGCTATTTTAGAAGCAATTGATTTCGAGTGTGGCAACTCCATTTATTTAAATCCAGTTTTCATACTAGGAATAAATTAATTTTATCCTTTATTTAGTAATCGCACTGCCAGTAATATGTACTGATGCGATTAGACCCGCCTTTTCATCCTCGTATGAAAGAAACATGATTATTCAGGTTGAAAATATTTGATCTAGACTGTTACGAGTAACGTCAATAATTTCACAGGATTTGAATTTGTATCTGTAATAAGTCTGATTTAAATTAACTTCTTTCCCGAATTCGCTACTCAATGGCAATTCTGTATTTCTTAATGATATTTTGAATCTTAAATTTATTATTGATGCAATAAATCCAAACATTCTCCTGAATATTATGAAAATTTTGATGAAGGTAAATACTAGACACTTAATAAAGCTTAGCTTAAAGATAAACAGTGGAAATGTCCTGGTGTCATTTGTTAGCTGCGTGTCGGTTTGTAAACATATTTATATTAATTATTCAGTTGACGGTGACTTTTGAAAGATCAAACATAAATTAAATTTAAGGATCTTCTCACGATAGTTTATTGTACAGCATCCGCAGAGAAGTTTATTTAATAGATACTAAGATGAGCTAAAAATAAACAAACAATAATAACGATATTCAATTGAAGTATATATGAATTGGAACTTGGAATGATACTTGGAAAATTTGTTGCTATTAGCACTTTAGATTTCTGTTCCTCGAAATATTACACACAGATTCGCATAAGCCCTTATTTTGATTATCATTGTTGAATAACATTCTTCTGACGGAGACGTTTATTTTTGCATATTATCATGCGTGACTCATTCGACCAAAACTTTTTTGGCCTGTATCTGAGCCGATGATAAAATTTAGTTTGATTTAGTCAATTGTTGTAGCTGAGATTACTACGTTTATAATTTAAAATATAGCACAGCACATGATCAGCATATATTTATAAGTGTTTATATATCGACATATACGAAATTACTTGTCATCCACATCAAGAAATGTTCTAAAATATGGAATCATTTGACACGCAGCTATTTTTAGTCGTTTAATTCTTTTTAAATATGACCATAAATATGTTATAAACAGAGTTTTGTTTAGATTAATTAATTAATAGAGTTTGTACTTATTTAGATTAAACTTCCTACGTGTGTCAAAGCAAATTTATATGAAATCATTAGGGAAGACTAAAATATATTTAATAGAAAAATGAATGAAGAGCAATAAAACGCTAAAAAGACATTACAATTTATCAAAAAAGTTGTCTGAATATATAAGCATTTATGAAATGATAATTCTATTTTTTTAATATTTTGCACTAGATCAAACAATGTAAACATTAAAAGTTGTAAAAATACAAAGGATTTCTTAGTTTTATATGGTAAATCTGCAACTCAGAGTGCTATTATTACTAAAATTCTTGATCATATTTCTTTGTGTGAAGTCGTTATAGTTTGAAATTTTCGTTAAAAATTGTAAGGTAAGTCAACAGAAATTAAATCTCGATGAATTTAAAAAGTGCTGTGCTACTAAAATTTCAAAGTCTGCATTTCACGATTTTCTTTTCCATTGACTTTGTTTACAGAATAGAGGGTTACTTCTATTGCCTAGTGAATGCATTGCATTCATAAACTTATGCTTTATTAAGCTAAAAATAGCCCTATATATGCATTTATCAGTATAAACTAAGCATTGCATAATGAAGAAAAGGCAATCATGGTGGAGATCGGTTTCGTTCTTATTAAATGGCCTTTTCTATAATATGCAGTGCTTAGTTTATACTGAAATACTTATATATATATATATATATATATATATATATATATATATATATATATATATATATATATAATGAAGTTGAAGTTTATATTAAGCACGCAACCTTTATTTACATCAATCAATGAGTGTTTAATTAAAAGATGACAGATTGAAATTCGATAGTCAGAATTCCGTATCAAAAGTAAAATTGAATTGTACGCACATGGTGCAAGAAATATGTAAATACGTAATTTGCAAAACTAAATGTACGCGTCAGATGGATGCGATGTCATTAACCACCTTGTTGAACTTTCGAATTCTGTCTTTATTCCTAACTACGTCTGGAATGCTGTGCAATAGGAATGGATTGCCTTTACCATATAATGCACGGTTAAAGTTATTTTAGCAGCATATATGAAATCAAATACACAGACCTTAACTTTTATAAATATTTTTTAAAATTCAATCTGGACATTGGCTTGCATTTGTGCACTTTATACTAATGTATTTCATTGCTTTTCGAATGGTCTGCTCTACTCTCTACATTGCCTTGTGACTACGTGTTTGACGCAATTAAACAAAGATTCTGCACACACGCGAAGCATGTTAGCGTATACGGCTTTTGTGATGGTGTACTATTAATCAACAATAAAAAAGAACTAATCATTAAATGAACTGTTGTTAGTTTATTTCCAAACGACATTTCCAAACAAATACATATTTATACGATGTATTTAGGTCTAATTTTGCGAGCGTGTACATTATTGCTGTTTTTTAAATGTAAATTTATTTTTATAAGTTAAGGTCGTACAAAAATTGAATAATTAAGCTAATAATTTAGAAGGATTGACTCCGCGATTATTATATTTTCTACTTGTTATTAATAGAGAAGTATATTATTCTGATGAAAATTCCCAAAAGCGAACATCGAAGTATAGACATAGGTAAGGGATAACAAATAGAAAAACTGCTCGGTCTTATAGCAAGATGTTATCCGTTTTGGGATGAAGGAACTGTGACATTAGTTCCTAAGTGAATACCTGACTGAATTTAGACTCATATCGGTCCTCTACTAATTAACTCTATTTGGTGGGGATATCAATCTTAAAATGCGAATGTTCTTTTAAATTTTCTGTGATAGAAAGCAAAGTCAATTCGTGTATCAATTCTATATTGTCAAAATTTTGCAATATCTTAATATTTGATCGTTCATTTTACAAAAATTTTAAAAATGCTGCAAATTAAAATACGTTCATGTTCAATTCAAGCTGAAATCTAATAGCATGAATATATCTGAAGAATAAGTATTTTTGACTAATTGGCTTAACATTATTTCTATAATCATGAAAAAATTGGTTAAATTAAGTTAGAGGGACTGATAAAGATTAAAATAAAATTGTTGCTAATAGCACTAAATCAGATATTACTTATCTTCAAAACCAATTCAATCCAATTAAATGGAAGAATGAGTTAAAGATTAAGTGCTTCCATTCTCAAAATGCAAACCTACGCCATTGTTTCATTCTAATTTTAAAGATGTTTCACATATAAACCGGGAGGTATACCTTATATGAATTACTCCTTGCGTTACATATCCATTAAATTACTAATTCATGCTATTTTTACGATAAACATATCGATTTAATAAATGAAAGACACAAATACTTGGTGTCTATGAATTGCTCTTAGAAAAAGGTAATCTTCATATGAAAGTGCTTATATTTGTAAAAAATGTATTATGTTTTGTGAGGATATAGTTGTCAAAACTTGTTGAACCGTCACAAGATTCTCTATCATACTATCGCTGATCTGTCTTGGTTATATATTCCCGTCTATCTAATCCGGCTAGAAAGATAACCCCAATTCCAATGAAGGAAAACGGAACTGGTAACGACTTTATTAATAGTATTTAGAGCATTCTATCTTTAAAGCACTGTCGGCTTTTATAGCCTCATCACATATTTCTTCAAAAACTAATTATTGTCTGGTGTATCAAAAACACAAATATAAATTTGGCATATAAGCCAGCAGTTCACAAATAAGAATATTTCAAATAGATTCTACGCATATACGCAACTCTCTCTCTCTTTTTCTTTCCGCCATTCTAAGTGACCTATAGTTAGAGTAATCACTTAAATTGATGGTTAAACAAAATATATTTATGATACAAAACTCACAGGATACATAATTAATAGTTTATATCGCTTATAAAGCGGGTGTTCAAAATATAAAATAAATTTATATAAACTCAGTAACTCATAGAAAAATATAACAGAATAGGATCTATTTGAAACCAATCAATGAAGATACAAAATATGTACATGTCAAAAGTTAAATGGGCAAACAATTACACATTGAGCGTTCGAATAAATCCGATAAATTGTACATGAAAATGATCAACCGGTCTATCACACAGTCAACTAGGCTTTTGAAAAAATATACATTAATTTGGCCAACCAGAAACTGTGTCTAGATAAACATCAATATAGAGGAACACAACAAAAATCGGAAATAGAAATAGAGTTATGCATAATAAATGGTTCTTGTTCAGAACATAATGGAATGAATTTTCAGTCGTCATTTGTGGGTTAAATAAATTAAGAAATAAAAGCACAAGGGAATACTTGCAATATGGTGATATAAAATGCAAAATATAAAGCGAGATGAAGCAAGTAAAGCCGTACAGGTAAGGGCAGATCTAACAAAAAATAATTTAACAATGAGCGGAATGATATATTCTGAACTAGTCTTCATGCAGTTGTGCATATGTTCTTAGGCGCAAAATAATAACATATAATCCTCTATACAATAGGCATGTTGAATCATTTAACAACTTATTTCATATGCTTGCAGGCTATAACTTGTATCACTACAATCTTTATGGGTTAGAAGAATTCAACAACTGAAACTGTGGACGTGTCTATATAATTCGGGCAATGAAGAAACATGAAGCAGGAACTAGTTATAGGCGATCGAAGATCAATCCTCCTGTGGTAAGGAAGCTTCTTGGAATTTATTTACTTCTTCGAAAGTATACAAAATTTACAAACATTTACCAAAAGGACTTAGAGTAGAGCCTCAATCTAATATTTCTTTTAAATATTATGGCAGACAGCCAAATTTCTGATTTACTGCAATATGTATTTCAATAAACATTGGTTTAGCAGTTAAACAGAAGGCGTTAAAGTTCAAATAATATTCAAATATTGCCACAAATTATTTAAAAAACAGTATCAGTTTGAAACGTATTTGAACTTTATATTTTAACGGTGCCTTTTATTTGTCTAATTTTTTATAAAACACCCTCGCAAAAGTTAACGAAATTTTCTCTCCACCCTAACCAACGAGGTTTCCATTAATAACGTAATTCTACATAGTTAGAATTTAAAAATATTATAACTTGAGCAAACGGTATATTAACATGTAGTCACTGTAATTTCACGTATGCGGATTTTCACTTTACTTAATTCTAGTTAACTAATTATCTAGTAGTTATAGACACATACACCACGCGTGCGTACTTAGTGTAATGCCAGTAGCAATTATGAGATTACCTAGTCATATTTATGAATGATGCTTTTCAAAAAATAACACACAATTGCTGTATACGTTTGTCTTCATATTGGGTAACAAACTGATTTCTTACTAAAGAAACCGGAAATGGGTTCTGCAAATTATGAAATTATTAAAACTAGTCAATATCCATTATTAGTAGGAATCAAGATAGGGTAATTATGTAATATTCAGTAGCGCACAAATAATATTCGGTTATGACATGTCACTTCAACGCCGTCAGGCTGTAAGCTAACTGTATGCATATGGAAATACAAATATAAGTCAAGCGGCTTGAAGGTCTAAGGTCTATGGTACTGCATCTTTCACACACGGATGATATTAAATGTATAGCGAAGTTTTGAACTCAATATTTTGCGGTGTGTAAGCATTCAGGTTATCAATGCCGCGTTTTGCGTACGCGGGTAATAGCTGTACACGGGCAGTTACACAAAGATCCGATTTGTCACTATTTCCAATTTTGTTTTGCCTTTGATCGGGTTGACTCATTTTTACTTCAATTGGAAATGCGGTTCTATCACATCTTTGTTTACTGGCGACGTTTCAGTGCCTACTTTCCAGCACCATCATCAGGCAACACAACACTGATCACAATAGCAGATTTAAGCAAATGTGGTAACCTCGTTCCAAAACCATTCTATTTATATATATTTGACTCAACACTATTTTAATCATAGAATTTGTCTCATTAACTAAACTCAATATATAACTTTTTTTAAATAATTAGCAGACCAATCATTACCTCACCTATACCTCATCTCATCTCGTATGCAGAATATTTTAGAGGAGAGAGACAGTATCGAACCTTTTGTTATTTGTTATAACTGTATTGCTACTATGTCACGGTAATCAAAATTTAAAAATGCTAAAACTAAAACCTTGACTATCATATACTGTATTTTATTTAAAGCCGGGAACTCTAATGTATACAATGGTGTGTGAGGTATTGCGCACATAGCAACAAATTAGTTCAAATATGGAGCAGCAAGTAACGTAGATGGATGGAGAGTGAATGTTATATCGACGCTTAGGTGAACGATTAAAGAGAGAAAGATAGAGATAGCCTGGACAACTAACGTTTTTCAAAAAACTAATCGTAAGCACATTGCGAAGTTAATCAACTATTGGAAATAATTGCATAAGAATATTTGCTCATATGACTAAAATAATTCATTATATCTATATACATATATATCTAAATATAATATCGTAAAACCTTTATATATATATATATATATATATATATATATATATATATATATATATATATAAATAGAGAGAGAGAGAAAAAGGACCATTGATAATTATTAAATATGAATAATTTCTATTCTTATTATATATTTATTTATTACGTTAGTCACACCTTATATCAATATATAAAATACATGTCAATATGTATAAAAACATATATATGAATATAAGCAACAGTATGAGACCAACATCCCTAATTCTATATATATATATATATACGTTTGCATATTTCAAATTATTATTTTATTCTTTTCTTAATGTTTTTTTTTATTTACCAATTAATCAAATTGTATATTTATTTATTCACACCTTATATAAATATATAAAATACATATAAATATGTATAAAAACATATATATATAAATATAAGCAACAGTGTGAGTCATATATATATATATATATATATATATATATATTATGTGTATAGAATAAACCTATCAATCTACCCATAGGCCTATCTATATATCCGTCTATCTATCACATTTTGGTTTCCTCTTAAAAGGATACATGGTAGCTGTTAACCATGAATATCTTCTCTATGACTAACGTATTATACATTTATTAAGATATTCCTACCTTACATCAATATAGAAAATATAAGCGACAATGTAAGTCAAATGTGTCTTATCTAATGTTCTATCTACTAACCCTTGCTAAATCGGTATACCGTCTTTTGGAACATTTTTATTGAGAAAAATAAGTATATAGGAAATTGATATTGGTACAGATCATTCGAAACCAGTTTTCTATAAGCGAGGTTTTTTACTTAGGTTCCCACTTAATTCATGTTCCGCAGCCTCACGTTTTCTGACCATAGAAAATGCTTCATTAAATATTGGGCCCAATGATTTTTCTACCGATGTTACATTCATTACACCTTTTCCTGATTTTATTTCAATTGACTCTCTAATTAGTCTAGTTAATCTGTTGTGGTTGCATAACGCGATGCGTTTACATCCTTCCCAGTCTATTTCATGACCCGTTTCCTTCGAATGCCTAGCTAGGTCTGATCTTTGAATGTGTCCATGTTTGCAGGCTGTCTTGTGTTCACCACTACGAACCTTTATAGGTCGCATGGTTTCGCCTATATACCTGAGATTACATTCTTTGCAAGGTATCGCATATACTCCTGATGTCTCGAGGGGTTCTACTCTTTCTTTTTGGTTAGGTAGTTTATTGCCTATAGTAAGCGATTGTCTTAAAACTGTTTTAATATTGTATTTAGCTGCTATTATTCTAATTTTCCTGCTCAATTTAGAATCAGGTAATACCATAATTTTGTGCTTCTCCGGTTCCGTTTCCTTCTTTACTTTGTTT
>JAQBSW010003806.1:0-77484 GCA_029291075.1 Eudiplozoon nipponicum
CTACACCAATAATGTACGGATTACCAAAACACACAAAAGAGGTTGTCCTATGAGGCCAATTTTATCAATGGTAAATTCTCCGTTTCATGCACTAGCTAAATGGCTAGTTCGTTTACTTGACCCATTACGTAAACTACTAGGTAATTATTCGGTTGCCGATTCGTTTGAGTTTGTAAACAAAATTCAAGATATAAATCTTAAAAACAAGATTATGGTATCTTTTGATGTTACGTCTTTGTTTACAAATGTTCCAATTGATGAAACCATTGACATTATGGTCAAAGCAGTAGAACACGATATATTACCATCGCCGGTGCCAGGTCAAACTCTACGCAAGCTTATCTTATTATGCACGAAAGACGTACGATTTCGTTTTAATGGAAACATCTACAAACAGACTGATGGTGTCGCAATGGGAAGTCCCTTATCTCCAGTGTTGGCTGAGATTTTTCTAGGGCACCTAGAAAATACATCATTAAAGAGTGACATAAGTAAATGTGCTCAATATATACGGTACGTGGATGATATATTTCTTGTACTTAAAAACAGGTCGCAATCACGAACATTGCTTCAAAGTTTCAACAAAGCACATAAGAATATCGGTTTCACGTCAGAGCACGAGAAAGATGACTGTCTGCCTTTCCTTGATGTACTGTTAAAGAAAGAAACTAATGGTAAATTAAACAGAACAATTTACCATAAACCAACATGGTCTGCACAGTATTTGCATTACAGCAGTTTTGTGCCATTTCAATATAAATTATCAACAGTTCGTGGTTGCTTTTCAAGAATTGACAGGTTGGTTAGTCAAGATTCTAAAGAAAATGAATATAATAAGGCAATTAACGATTTAATGTCTAATGGCTATCCCAGACAAATAATTGAATCAATTATTAAAAGGGGAGTTAACCAGAAACAGACGTACTATGGGCCAGAAAAGAAAACCGTCTACCTAAACATCCCATTTAAGGGGATGCAGTTTCCCGAATGGCACAAAAGAAAGTTGGAGCAGCATTGACACGCACATTTAATGCAGCCAAACTACGAGTGTTATTTAGGGTAACACACTTGTCTTTACCAACAATCAAAGAGAAACAGCCGTTAATGTCGATATCAAATATTATTTACCAATATACATGCGCAAGTTGTCGATCAACTTACGTAGGCCGATCGACCAGACGGTTAATTACTCGAATGAGAGAACATTGCAACTTGAACGCCTGTTTTAAATCAAATGGTGAATACACGTCTGCTATTGCGCAACACATCATCGAAACAACGCACGCATGTTCTCCAGACGTAGCATTCAAAGTAATTACTAAATGCAGAAACAAAAGGGAGCTAGCCACATACGAAGCCTTATGGATAAACAAATTGCAGCCGGATTTATGTAAGCAGAAGAAGCACGTACAAGCATTGAGTTTGAACTGGATGTGACGCACGCAATTTGATTGGTTTCTATTTTTCACACTCTCCTTGTTCACATATTTCTATCTTGTTTTGCTTTCCAATTTATATATAAAGATATGTTCATGAGTAGATATTTGAGAAGACCATGAGAAAGAAAATTTTCTTATATCTGATAAAATTTCTTTTTGTTTTTGCACATAAAAAGGGTACAATGAATTTTATTAAAGCTCGCATTTTAAAAGAATCTTTCAGAAAACTAGATGAACTAGTGACGTTAAAGTGTAGAGCGCAAAGAACGCAATTGTGGTTAAAACATTATTATCAGTGTATTAAACAATTACGGTTCCCAGGTGTTTTGGTACGCAGTTTACGAAAGTCAAAACTACAAGTCAACCGAAGAAATCTTACAAGGTTGACGTATTCTAAAATTGAGCAGTTGAAGGAAGATGAAGCAGTGCTACAGGCAAGAATTGTGTGTGTATCTTGTGTATTAGATGAACTAAGTCTTTTTGCAAGAATGAAATTTTTGATGTTTTTGCCGACAGTTATGAAGAAAGATAAAGCAAGTATTTTGAACAAATTGGAAAAAGATGTAAAACCTGGAGTTTTGTGTGATTTAATACCGACCGATCTTGATAAGCCTGTGCTTAACTTATCAAAAGTGCCAATCGATCAGCTAACAATGGAGGCACTATCGATGGGCCGAAATTATGGAATACATCCTTCTAATAAATGCGATGTTGATTTTGAGGCAGCATTTGAATTGCTATTTGAACAAACAGCTGACTTGGAACCTACCAGTATTGATTATAAAAATTGATTCAAGGCTACATTACTTGATCAGGTTTCACATTTGAAATCGTCTAAATGCGCAGAACAGCATGCATTCACAAAGCAACATCTAAATGCGCTTAGAGGTATCAGCAGAAATGCAGGCATCAAAATACTCCGCGATGATAAAGGCAAGAGCATAGTTATAATGGACAAATCTGACTACATACAAAAGATGGAAAACGTGTTAAAGGACAATACTAAATTCACACGTCCAGACGATAAATCAGATAAGATAGATGCCGGTTTTATCGATGAGGCCACTGCACATAAGCTCAAGCCAGTTGGATGATCTACACCAACAATGTACGAATTACCAAAAACACAAAAAAGGTTTTTCTATGAAACCAATTTTATCAATGGTAAATTCTCAGTTTTATGCACTAGCTAAATGGCTATTTCGTTTCTTTGAATCATTACGTAAACTACTAGGTAATTATACGGTTCCCAATTCGTTTGAGTTTGTAAACCAAATTCAAGATATAAATGTTACGTCTTTGTTTACAAATGTTTGAATTGATGAAACCATTGACATTATAGTCAAAGCGATAGAACACGACATATTACTATCGCTGATACCAGGTCAAACTCTACGCCAGCTTATCTTATTATTCAAAATAGACGTACGGTTTCGTTTTAATGGAAGCATCTACAAACAGACTTGTGGTGTCGCAAAAGGAAGCCCCTTATCTCCAGTGTTGGCTGAGATTTTTCTAGGGCATCTAGAAAGAAAAAAAAGTTGAGCAACATTGACACGCACATTTAATGCAGCCAAACACAGTATTGTTAGGGTAACTTACACACGCTATAACAATCAAAAAGAGAAACAGCCGTTAATGTCGATATCAAATATTATTTACCACCAATATATGCACCAAGTTGTCGATCAACACGTGAGCCGATCGACCAGACGGTTAATTACTCGAATGAAGAGAACACAACTTGAACGCCTGTAAAATCAAATGGTGATACGTCTGCTATTGCACAACACATCATCGAAACAACGCACGTATGTTCTCCAGACGTAGCATTCAAAGTAATTACTAAATGCAGAAACAAAAGGGATCTAGCCACATACGAAGCCTTATGGATAAACAAATTGCAGCCGGATTTATGTAAGCAGAAGAAGCACGTACAAGCATTGAGTTTGAACTGGATGTGACGCACGCAATTTGATTGGTTTCTATTTTTCACACTCGCTTTGTTCACGTATTTCTATCTTGTTTTGCTTTCCAATTTATATATAAAGATATGTTCATGAGTAGATATTTGAGAAGACCATGCGAAAGAAATTTTTCTTATATCTGATAAAATTTCTTTTTGTTTTTGCACATAAAAAGGGTACAATGAATATTATTTAACTGTTAGTTTCAAGTTTTAATTGATTATATGAGTATTTAATAAAATGAAATAATTAACAAATGTGTTTTTTCTTGAATTTTGTATCTTTCTGAATAAATTTGTTACAAGACGACTCATTATTCTATGATAATGTATTTCCTTGCTATAAAATGTAAATATTTATATTGCATTCTAAATTATACTAAAGGAAGAAAATTATTGTCATGGAGATTTATCAGCCGCATTTAATCATTTATATTAACTTTGTATAATTGAAACATAGATAAAAGCCGAAAATATAAATATTTAAAATGTTAAAACTCATAAAATCCTAATCTATTTTGAAAATATGCTTTCAATTTATCTTTTCGTTTTGGTAAAATAGTGAATGGAGCTAGACCTAAATTTCCTCCTTGTGGTTCAAGTAAGATCCAGGAATGGGTTAATTTTTTTATAAAACACAAATTATCATTTACTTGTACAATAAGTACATTTTATTAAATCATTTCTCCAAAACTTGCCACAAAATAAACTGTAATTATTTAAATTATGTTGGTGGATTTGAGATAAGATTTGTGTTCCAGCACCATTTTATACAATGAAATATATCGTACTTTATTAGCGCCATGATGGTAAAAATTAACAGCTACGGAAATAAAATAACCGTTACGTGAAAATAGCATTAATTATTAAAATACTATTTTTACAACATTGTAATTTTCAGTGGTAAATAATTTTTCCTGGAGGTTAAAGTTGAAATTAATATTCTTAGAAACACTAAATCATGCGAAAAATATGATAAAATGAACGGAAATATATGGAAAATATGAGCATCTTTTTCAGAATTACATGTGGCTGCACAAAGAAAAAAATAGCGCAGTCTATTCAAGCCGCCATAAATGCCCACATTTTGGCTAGGTATCAGAATTCATAAAACGAAATAATGAGCCGATCTTTACTACATTTTCTGTTATCGGATCACAACTGACCAATCAGCGTTGGATGTTATGGATCTTGTCGTGCTTAGCCTGAAATATGTGTAAAATATACCTTATCGTCAGCATTTATAACGAAACTTTGATCGTTCCAGATAGTATGCTCCTCTAGATCGACAATCTCAAATACGTATATAATTGATTCTCAGGTAATTTCGAACCACAACGACTTTAAATATGGCTTATGCAGTTTGCGTCGTGTGACCGCATTATAAATTTACCATGTATAAGCGCATAAAAACGCAGGACATCCATCAAATTGCAAGGATCATTCTCATTCACATATCTGAAACATAAGACAAATCTTAGTCACGGCGTTAAATGTGGTCAGTTTCCTTCTACGACACAGTTTTAATTAACGTGTTTAAATCTAGTGTGAATTTTTGTGTTTTATGCATCATAGAAAACTTTTTTAATTGAGAGCAGATGATAAATCTTCTTGTCAAAAATTTGATAGAATATGTATCAATGTCGTTGATTCGTGCTAAAAAAACACTTTGCTTCAAGTAAAAGCAGAACACTTCACAACTCTATCACCTTTAATTAGCTTGCATTATGTAAACGTTTGTCTCAAAATATTAGAAATAACATCAATAATAATGCTGTTAGATAATTATAATACAACTTTTCGGGAATATTTTTATCTAAAATCGATGAAATTTTAAATCGAAAGCTGAATAATTCTAGATCTTTTAAGGAATGCTGACCATTTTTGATAATATGGAGCGTCTAACTAACTTTTGACCGTATAAATGTATTGTCGTACAATACGCCAGCATAAATCTGGCTATTTATGGCTTAAGACAGCCTAAACACGACATTGCAATCAAAGTAACTTTGAATAATTTAGATTTGTTTGCTTTATCCAGAGCGTATTATACCTCATAATTCGAAGGAAAGTTTCATTTAAGTCAAACCAAATGGAAATTGTTTTGTAAGATATTTGGTAGATTTCCTTTTCTTAGTTATAACACGCAGAAATAAATATTTTCACATATTTTAATTTTTGCACACTAATTTTTATGTTCTCGCTGAGAATTATTTTTCGAAATAATGTTCTACCTATTAAGTTTCAATTATACCCATGAATAAAATATAGTATATCTAATGCTAAGTCATTGTCCAACTTTGCTCGTAATCACTAAGATTCAACTTAAGTCTGAGACAATTTTCATATACGTAACTGAGTATAAGTGAATTGAATCATGAAATATGAACGCTTCACGAATTTCTTGCCATGATAGATTTAATTTTGTTAATTGAAATTCACATTTAAACCCTTAATATTTGTTGATCGATTTTGCATTACAGTTTATTTTCTTTCTGCACTTAGGCTCTACAGATGTAGATTTGTTTTACTCTTTTCTTGGCGCATTAGCTCGTGTTGAAGCAACTGTGCTGCTGGAAACATTCTAATTCCGTGAAGAGCAATATAATTTAATTTTGACGCTGTTATACACTGATTTCTTTCTACACACACAAATTTTATTAGTCTTTTATAATTATTGAATAAAATTCTGTGTTCTCATAATCAAATAATTTTCTACCTAAAGGGGAGTAACCCGTAAAATTTTACACAAAATTAGTAATCGACATCGAACACACTTTCCCACTGAATAAAAATCCGCATCATTGTCGTATGTTCGTTCTGAAAGTCAATTTTTTTCTAAGGAAAAGGAGAATTTTAATTACCCAGTTATTTTAAGAATCCTGCATGAAATATATTGATACAAAAAAATTATACTAAGTATTACATAAATGTAAGTTTTGGTCCTGATAGTTTACACGAGGATTTAATAGAATTAAATCTACAAAAAATTTGTTTTTTTCCTGATAGCTGAATATTTCTGGATAACTTTGTTAGAAGATGACTCATAGTTTCGTGATTATGAATTTCCTTGCTATGTTATATAAATATTTAAATTGCAAACTAAATTATTCTCTTGTCTAATTAATTTGACCAAACGCAGAAAATCATTCTAGGACAGATTTATCAGCCGCATTCTATCATTTATTTATTTTTTGTGCAATTTAAAAATTAAGAAAAGCAAAAAATTTAAACATTTATGTTGCAAATATTTATAAAAGCCTAATTTATATTTATAATCTACTTACAAAATATCTTTTCGTTCGGTGAAACAGTGAATGTTGGTGGACCAAAAGTGCCTATTGGTGGTAAAAGTAAGTGCGAAAAATTGGTTAAAAAATGTTTGTATGTAAATTACAATTTACTTCATAAATTTGTATATTTTTCAAATAATTTCGCGAAGGCTGGTCGTAAAATTCAATTTAATTAACTAAATGATGTTGGTGGATTCTAGATAAATTTTGTTACCAGAAATTTTTTTTCAGTATCCAAATATATCGTGCTTTATTAGAGCTAAGAATGTAAAATTTAATTGCACGATAATATAAAATATTACCTCTTCCATTAGAACAACAATTAAGTGAATGAATCATTGATTACATAAATTCATTTGAAAAAGTATTTAAATGCTGAATAGTATATCATTTCTTCTGAATGCAAATGCCAAAATAATTTTTTAACAAATATTAAATAATGAAAATAATATTAAAATATGAATTGAAATATGTGGCAAATATGAACATTTCCAGAATTACATTAGGCTGCACAAAGGCAAAAATGTTCACATTTGCTTCGCTATAAACTTAAACTCGTACATTATTCTAGCTTTCACAAGTTTTCATTTTGATCAGATATCCGAATTCAAACAAATAACTCCTCCGCTGACCTTTACTACGAATTTTGTTATCCGATCGCAATAGACGAATATGCGTTGGATGTTACGGATCTTTTCTTGCTTTGCCTGAAATATGTCCGAAATATACCTCATCGTCAGCATTTATTACGAAACTTCGGTCGTTCCTGCTAGTATGCTTCTCAAAATGCGTAAACACAAATACGTATAAAATAGCATTTCAGGTAATTTCTAACCAACATTATTTTAAATATTTGATTTATGCCGTTTTCTTCGTATGACAGCATTTTACCTTTCCCGTTTATTAGCGCACAAAATAGCAGGACATCGATCAATTTCCGAGGATAATTCTCATACACTTTACTAAAACATAAGACATACGTTAGTTTCGGCGTTAAATGTGGTCAGTTTGCTTGCACGACAAAGAATTCATTAACATGTTTAAATTTAATGTGAATGTTTGTGATTTCGGTATCTTAGAAAGTGTCGTAAGTTGACAGTACATAAAAATCTGTGTGCCAAAAATTTAATAGAATTAAATCTACATTAAATTTGGCGTTTTCTTGAAGGCTGAATGTTACTGGATAACTTTGTCAGAAGATGACTCAGTGTTTCGTGATAATGTTCTTCTCTGCCATATAATGTAACTACTTTAATTGCAAACTCAATTAAACACTGATCTTATTAATTTGACCAAACGCAGAATATTATTTTCTGAGAGTTTTATCAGACGCATTCTATCTTTTATATATTCGTTTTGGAATTGAATGATTGACAGAAGCCAATAATTTAAGCATTTAAATTGCTAAAATTTACAAAAGCCTAATTTATTTTTATAATCTACTTACCAATTATATTTTTGTATGTTGAAACAACTGACTTGTTTTACGAGTTCTGTTATCTGATCGCAACAGACGAATATGTGTTGGATGTTACGGATCTTGTCTTGTTTAGCATGAAATATGTCCAAAATATACCATATCTTCAGCATTTATAACGAAACTTCGGTCGTTCCGGATAGTATGCTTCTCTAGATGCGTAAAACGTACATACGTATAAAAATAACGCTTTTCAGGGTAAATTTCAGACCAAAAATTTTTCATCTGATTTATGCTTTTTGAGTCGTATGACTGCATTTTATCTTTCCCATGTATTAGCGCTCATAAAAGCAGGACATCGATCAAGTTCCAAGTATCATACATATACACTTTACTGAAAAATAAGGCAGATGTTAGATACGACTTTAAACGTGGTCAGTTTCCTTCAACGACAAAGAATTCATTATAATGTATAAATTTAGAGTGAATGTTTGTGTTTTCTGCATCTCAGAAAATTTATTAAATAGACAGTACTGTAACGACACAAATTAATTGCCGACATATTGCGTAAATTAAATTCAATTTTATTTACAATGCACCAATGAAAAAAAGCGAAACTTGCCGTTAACCAATAGTGTGCAATTAGACATATATTACTATGGCATGGCTATTTAAGCACGGCAAATACACCATGCAGTTTAGTTGTCGCATTTGCCTTCTGCTTTGCGTTACGTAAGCGTGTTGTCGGCTGTCATTACCTACGCTGGTTATTGGAGTTGTTTTAACAATAATTGACAACATCCGTGACTCATCTTGCTGCAGTACAACCAGCGAGACGAGCCAATTAATGCAGAACTTCAACGAAGTTTCCACATCGAGATTACAACGCAACCACAGAAGGAACCAGAGCCAGAGTCAACCCAAGGCTCTAGGACCTCTTCACACACGGCATTTGCCGGAGAACGCACGACCGACCCTGTTAAAGGCCCCTATGAGAACAATAACTCTATCAATAGCACCTTAACCGAGTTTGTTACGTCGTACGGCATTTACTTGAAGCCGGGGCGTTTACAAAATTGGCGACTGCGCCAGGATATTGAGTATTGTTCTGCATTTTTGGTATAAATAAAATTGACTCTTTTATCATTTATTTGAGATAAAAATAGATTAACATTTGCGTTTATGTCTTCTTTACTCTGATCGTGGTCTTCTGGGAATATTGTTGGGTATATGTTCGTGGATTTCTGGTGAATTTTTTTGTGTATAATAATACATTTATTTGGCATCAAAGGCCAACTGGCGCGCTGTTCAACTTTCCTACGTACAAAACGGCACAGTGCGTACTCGACAGGCTTAATTGCGGTTAATTTCAATTTTTGGAAGCAGTTACTGTGACGTATTTTTGTGAAGTAACTAATTCATCTGTGTTCTGCGCTCATTCAACTGTGGAAGCTGTTTGTGGGCAAGCGTTTCGTTAAAGTATATTTATACATTTTCATATTGCTTTTAAATTTATGCTTTAAAGATCCCGTAAGATTGTTAGAATGTCAGGTCCAATTTTAGATATTGATGTTCCTGTTTGGGATGGAGATAGTGAGCTATTCTTTATGCGCGTAGACTCCGCTTTCTCCCCGTTTCCTGATTATGAAAATCATCAAAAACTGTCGAAGGTTTTAGCTAAACTACCTTTTGAATTGCAGCGACGGATTTATCCTAAGCTTGAGGCTATTAGGAAGCTACCTAATCCCATTTTGGGTGTACAAAACGAGGTAGAATCCTTGCTTGGGCCCACAGAAACTGAGCAGATAATAAATAAATATGCGCAGTTAGACATGCCAAATCTTAGCCTCATCGAAATTTTGAGGGAATTACGGAAACATTCGTATAAAACCAATATTTCTGACCATGAGGCTAAGGTTGTTTTTATTAATAATCTTCCACAAGCATTAAAACTATTTGCCAGACATCTTTCCAACACTCTCTCTATAGATGACTTATCTGAGAGATGTGAGTTAGAATATAGGGTTTTGGAACCAAAAGTGAATTCGTCATCATTTTGTTCACCCCCGCAAGATGATAGGCTCTGCTTTTTAGAGAGGACAGTGGCGAACATGGCTAAAGTTCTAGAAGGATTGGCCATTACGATATCCGAGCTAAATCAACTGAATGCTCAACCCAAATTTATTCCTAAACCTAATTATAACGGTATGCGGCGATCGCGATCCCCGCAATCATTTAACAAATATGCCCTAGAGAACTGGTTTTATAACCACCAGAAGTTTTTTATTCATGCCAAGTCTGTCTTTGTCCTTCCGAAGAATTTCCGAATGAGTGCCAATTTCCACAGCTGACGGAAAGTACAACAGACCACAGGCGCAAGTGTGCATCAGGATCGGGAAACGTCTGGCGCAGGAAGTAGAAGACCGTACTTTCTGCGCATCAACGGCATCAATGGTGCCACAGGGAAGGAACCAACTACAGTCCAACATCCCTGTCGACTCTTTTCGTCCACGCCGAATTTTTCACATAGAGAACCAAACGGTAAACGCCGGTCGCAATCACCAGCCTATTTGTTTGCATGACCCGGCCAAACAGCCCAACGAGCTTCTGCACATTCTTGATTTCAAAACTGGCGAAGAGTTCATCGTAGACACAGGTGCAGCAGTCTCAGTTCTCAAGGGTGATTCAATGACCGGGATGTCGCTAGGCGTTCTTCTCGCAACAGCTACAGGCGAGGCCATACCTAATTATGGCTGCCGGTACCGCACACTAAACATTTGTGTACGACGTGAATTTTCCCACAACTTCATCATTGCCAAGGTCTCATATAATATAATAGGCCTTGATTTCCTTCTGAAATTTCGGCTCATTGTTGATCTTGCCAATCAAAAGATCATCGACCCCTCCACCGGACTTGAGCAAAGTTTTTGGACACTTGCCTCCGAGCGTTTGGAGTTACAGGTCATTCAGCCAAACCCAGTGCATCATTCAGCAGAGATATCAGCAGCTCTTCGAAAATACAAATCGCTTTTCGATCTTAACAAGTCAGAGCTACGAGTCTCCAACACGATGCACCATATCGTCACAGAAGGACAACCTATTGCACTCAAGAAGCGACCACTGGCCCCTGCTAAGCTGAAAGCTGCCCAAGAAGAATTCTCAAGGCTTTTGGAAGAGGGAATCATCAGACCATCGAAAAGTTCATGGGCGTCACCACTGCACTTGGTTTCTAAATCAAACGGATCGTACAGAGCCTGCGGAGACTACCGTAAGCTAAATTCAGTGACAAAATCTGATGCATATCCTATTCCAAATATTAACACTTTACTTGAAAAACTCAACGGCAGCAATTTCTTCTCAGTGATTGACCGTGACGTTTCCAATATCACATCCTGTAGCACCATTTCGCCTGAATAACTTTTACATGCCTTTTGGACTTAAGTGTGCTACATACTTCGCGACGACTCTGCTTATTGTATGTCATATCTCGATGACATTATGGTATTCAGTCCAGATCTAGAATCTCATGCGAAGCATCTACGAAATGTCCTCTCACGCTTATCCAACCACGGACTCAAGATCAACTGTGACAAGACGCAGATTGCAACTACATCCGTGGACTTCTTAGGGCATCGTATCACGCCCCAAGTTATTCAACCGTTGCCGACGAAGGCGAATTCAATCAGGAATATCAAGACACCGAGGACTGTCAGCGAGTTGCAAAAAATCCTGGGAGTACTAAACTATTATCGCAAGATCCTTCCGGGTCTTTCAAAACAACTTTATCCTTTGTGCAGGCACCTGCGGAACCGAAAACGACTTAGCAAGAATTCCATCATTGATTGGTCATCCCAAGTTAAGAAATTACTTCGACTCGCCATCAACTCGTTAGCAAATGCCACAATGCTAACACATCCAGATTTTTAAAATCCATTTCTACTCACGACAGATGCTTCTGAATTCGCTATTAGAGACACTTTGGAACAAGAGATCGACGGAGTTCGGAAGCCTATCAGTTTCTACTCGAGTACTCTCCAACCAGTAGAAACGAGGTACGACACTTTCGGTCGAGAACTTCTCGCCATTCACGACGCAGTGCGCCATTTTATCAGCAGCATTGGCAGTAGCACATTTGTTGTTTTCACAGATAATGCACCATTAGTTAGCGCACTTCGAAACGCAACTTCATCTATTGCCAAGTACCCTGCCAGAGTGGAAAGACAGCTTTCACGTCTAAGCGAATGGCAATTTGATATCTTTCAAAGGCAAACAGAATTTCATTGCAGATACCCATTATAGGCCAGACGTCTTGCTACAACCACCTTCGCCGTCGCCATTCACTGTCAACTCTGTGACACTCAGTGAACCTGCACTAACGCCAACCATTCTGCAAACGGAACAACGTGGTGACATTCACATTCAAAGACCAATAGCCCGTCACACCAACCAAGTTCATATGCCGTATTTGGGAAGGCTTACTAATTATTTACTTCACTGGTACGCAGCCCAACAAGCCAGTTCTGCCTTCAGAGAAAAGTTTTCGATTTAATTCACTCAATTTATCACCCAGGACGCCAAGCGACTGTCCGACTTCTCACATATCGTTTCTGGGGTCACAGACTTAGGCAGAACGTTAAACGATGGGTCTCCGAGTGTGCTATTAGTCAGAAAAACAAGATCACACGACAAACTCGTTCTAAGTTGCAACATTTTCGAACTACTTCACGCCGAGCAATCGTCCACATCGACATAGTTCACCTGACAAAGGTTCAATGTTTCAGCTACCTTCTAACTATTATTGATAGATTTACACGGTGGCCTGCGGCATTACCTCTTGGCACCATTTCGGCAGACGAAGTAACTAACGGATTTATCTCTGCATGGATATCCAATTATGGTGTTTCCAATGAGGTCATCACGGACAGAGGCACTTGCTCCTCATCTGATCGTTTCAAAACCACCTTGCGGTACATGGGATGCATCTTTCGCCAGACGACTGCCTACCATCCCCAAGTTAATGGTATGGTGGAGAGAATGCATAGGGAACTCAAAGCTGCTTTAGAATCGTCGTCCATTAATGTCAACTGGGTTGATGCACTATCATGCGTTCCAGTACTCGTGAATCCATTAATACTTCTGCGTCACAACTCTTGTATGGCATGGATCTACGCCTGCCTAGTCAGCTCCCACGTCTACTACCGGCACAAGATGACCGATAAGACGAAGCTACCCGCCTTCGAATTCATTTGGGTAACATGTCTGAACAGCAGCCGAGACATACGCCTCGTCCAGTCTTCATTCACCCACAGCTCCACAGCTGCAAGAGAGTACTCGTTAGCAACGACAATGCTGTTGCATCACTACAAACAAAGTATCGCGGTCCTTACCCGATTTTGCTCAGACAACCAAAAAATATTATTATGCAAGGCGCAACACCGATATCAGTAAGCATAGACAGATTAAAACCGTTTATCGAACCGCCTGATCCTGAGAGCGTTCAACCTTCTACACATGTCTCAGGCTCTGGCTGCCCACAATCTCAATAGCCTGCTTTTTTAACGCGTAATTGATATTTTTTAACATTAACATTACGTATCGAAATTTCTTTTAACCTTACGTTATTTTTCGCATTTATCTCATGTGGCATAACCAGCTGTTCTTAGCTAACAATTTTGTAGCATTTTTGAACAGTTCTTTGGTATTATGCCATCTCTGAGGCAATGTTCGTGTACATATTTTTATGCAGTTACCTTTGATTTGAATGTATATATTTTTACATTATAATGTATTTCTCACACTTGACATCACACTCCCTATTTTGGTATGACCAGCTACTTGGAGCTAACGATTTCGTGTAGCAACACTAAGTAGTTATCAGCCACCTTCAATGCATATCTCAACTTCATCAATTGCGCAAAGACCTTTCTACAAATATCATGACCACAAAGTCGAGCACTCACTCTAGCTCCTTTGATCGTATACAAACGCTTTGACGACGATCCAGCCTGCCTAGGTTTTAACTTAAACCTGGCAACTTCAGATGCGATCTACCTCGAAATCTTCACGCTGCGGCTCCTAAATCTTACATTGCTCTATTTTGCCCAACGCGGTATGACCGATCAATACGGCTAACAATTTGTGTAGAATTTCCTAGTGGTTACTTGGCATCATATCATTGTTGAAGCCACAAACAAGCATACTTATGGTACATTATTTTTTTGCTTAACTTGGTTCGAACTCTGTCATGCATTTCTTATCTAGCCTCGCAGAGAGAAAAGTAGTGTAACGACACAAATTAATTGCCGACATATTGCGTAAATTAAATTCAATTTTATTTACGTTGCACCAATGAGAAAAAAGCGAAACCTGCCGTTAACCAATAGTGTGCAAGTAGACATATATTACTATGGCATGGCTATTTAAGCACGGCAATTTACCATGCAGTTCAGTTGTCGCATTTGCCTTCTGCTTTGCGTTACGTGTGCGTGCTGTTGGCTGTCATTACCTACGCTGGTTATTGGATTTGTTTCACCAACAATTGGCAATATTCGTGACCCATCTTGTTGCGGTACAACCAGCGAGACGAGCCAATTAATGCAGAACTTCAACGAAGTTTCCTCATCGAGATTACAACGCAACAACAGAAGGAACCACAGCCAGAGTCGACCCAAGGCTCTAGGACCTCTTTACACTCGGCATTTACTGGAGAACGCATGACCGGCCCTGTTAGGGGCCCTCTATCAGAACAATAACAGTACATAAGAAATTTTTATGCCAAAAATTTGATCGAAACGGAGGCCCATATATCCATTGGCATATGAATATGCATCAATGTCGTAGATTCGTTCGGAAAATACAGTTGTAACGACACAAATCAATCGCCGACATATTGCGTAAATTAAATTCAAATTTATTTACGTTGGACCAATGAGAAAAAGCAAATTGCCGTTTAACCACGTTTAACCACGTTTAACCAATAGTATGCAAGTACACATATTGCATGCTATTTAAGCATGGTAATTTACCATGCAAGTCATTTTTGGCATTTGCCTTCTACCTGCTTCACGCGTGTGCGTTCTGTCGGTTGTCAATACGTGTGCGCTCTGTCGGCTGTCAGTATCTACTCATCTTGTTGCGGGATACCGGAGAGACGAGCCAATTGAGTGCAGGACCTGCAGGACACCATCCACAACACGATCACAGCTCAACCACGGGAGCAACAAATCAACCAGAGTCCACCCAAGGCTCTAGGACATCTTCAACGCAGAATACTTAAAGCGAACGCATTACCCGGCCCTCTTAAGGGCCCCCATATCAGTAACTAATCTCTATTCAGAGCACCTTAACCGAGTTTGTAACGTCGTACGGCATTTACTTGAAGCCGGGGCGTTTACAAAATTGGCGACCGCGCCAGGATATTGATTATTTATCTGATTTTTTTTTGGGTATAAATAAATTGACTTTCTTCTTCATTTGTTTGGGATGAATCGACTAACATTTGCGTTTTCTTTACCCTGATCCTGTTTTTCTGTTGGGTATATATTCGTGAATTTGTGGTGTTCGTCTTCCCTAAAGGAAAATTTCAAAATTTTGGAAGCAGTGTGTTATTCTTGCTGTTGAAAATAATAATTCATTGGCACTTAAGAGCCAACGGGCCCTTGTTCGTCTTCCCTACGGGACAATTTCAATTTTTGGAAGGAGTGACGCTGTTCTGTGTTGAAATAATAATACATTGTCATCAAAGGCCATCGGGGCCTCTGTTCGTTTTTTCCTTTTGTACTGGACAATATCAAGCAACAGTGGAAGCTGTTTGTGGGTAAGCGTTTCGTTATATATTTATACATTTATATATACATTTTCATATTGCTTATAAATTTATGCTTTTAAGATCCTGTAAGATTGTTAAAATGTCAGGTCCAATTTTAGATATTGATGTTCCTGTTTGGGATGGAGATAGTGAGTTATTTTTTATGCGCGTAGACTCCGCTTTCTCCCCGTTTCCTGATTATGACATTCATCAAAAAACTGTCAAAGGTTTTTGCTAAACTACCTTCTGAATTGCAGCGACGGATTTATCCTAAACTTGAGGCAGATAGGTAGCTACCTAATTCCATTTGGGCCTACAAAACAGTGGGAATCCTTGCTTGGACCCACGGAAACTACGAGCAGATAATAAACAAATATGCGCAGTTAGATATGCCAAATCTTGGCCCCATAGAAATACTGAGGGAATTACGGAAACGTTGGTATAAAACCAGCATTTCTGACCATGAGAGCTAAGGTTGTTTTTATTAACAATCTTCCCCCAAACATTAAAACTCTTTGCCAGACAGCTCCCCAACACTCTCTCTATAGATGACATCTGAGAGATGTGAGTTAGAATATAGGGTTTTGGAACCAAAGTGAATCCATCATCCTTTTCTTCTCCCCCGCAAGATGATAGAATCTCCTCCTTAGAGAGAACAGTGGCGAACATGGCCAAAGTTCTAGAAGGATGGCCATTACCAAATCGGAGATAAATCATGTGAATGCTCGACCAAAATTCGTTTCCAAGTCAAATTATAATGGTAGGCGGCGATCGAGATCTCCGCAATCATTTTAGTAAATATGCTCAAAGAACTGGTGTTATAACCACCAAGTTTTTATGCTTGCCAAGTTTGTCTTTGTCGTTCCGAAGAATTTCCGAATGAGTGTCAATTTCCACAGCTGACGGAGAGGACAACAGACCGCAGGCACAAGGGTGCATCAGTATCGGGAATCGTCTGGCGCAGGAAGTAGAAGACCGTACTTTCTGCACATCAACGGCATCAACGGCGCGACGGGAAGAAGCCAACTTCAATCCGACATCCCTGTCGACTCTTTTCGTCCACGCCGAATTTTTCATAGAGAACCAAACAGACAATGCCGGTTCGCTATCACCAGCCTACTTGTTTGCATGACCCGGCCAAACAGCCAAACGAACTTCTGCACCTTCTTGATTTCAAAACTGGCGAAGAGTACATCGTAGACACAGGTGCGGCAGTCTCAGTTCTCAAAGGTGATTCAATGGCCGAGATGTCGCTAGGCGTTCTTCTCGCAACAGCTACAGGCGAGCCCATACCAACTTATGGCTGCCAATACCGCACACTCAACATAGGTCTACGACGTGAATTTTCCTACAACTTCATCATTGCCAAGGTCTCACATAATATAATAGGCCTTGATTTCCTTCTAAAATTTTGGCTCATTGTTGATCTTGCCAATCAAAAGATCATCAACCCCCCCACTGGACTTGAACAAAGCTTTTGGACACTTGCCTCCGAGCGTTTGGAGTTACAGGTCATTCAACCAACCCCAGTGCATCATTCAGCAGAGATATCAGCAGCTCTTTGAAAATACAAATCGCTTTTCGATCTTAACAAATCCGATCTGCGAGTCTCCAACACGATGCATCATATCGTCACAGAAGGACAACCTATTGCACTCAAGAAGTGACCACTGGCTCCTGCTAAGCTGAAAGCTGCCCAAGAAGAATTCTCAAGGCTTTTGGAAGAGGGAATCATCAGACCATCGAAAAGTTCATGGGCGTCACCATTGCACTTAGTCTCAAAATCAAATGGATCGTACAGAGCCTGTGGAGACTACCGTAAGCTAAATTCAGTGACAAAATCTGATGCATATCCTATTCCAAATATCAACACATTACTTGAAAAACTCAACGGCAGCAATTTCTTCTCAGTAATTGACCTTAGACAAGCCTACCATCACATCCCGGTAGCACCAGAGGATATCGAGAAAACTGCTGTCATCACTCCATTTGGCCTTTTCGAATACCTTTACATGCCTTTTGGACTTAAGTGTGCTACACAGACATTTCAAAGATTCATAGACAACATACTTCGCGACGACTCTGCTTATTGTATGTCATATCTCGATGACATTATGGTATTCAGTCCAGATCTAGAATCTCATGCGAAACATCTATGAAATGTCCTCTCGCGCTTATCCAACCACGGACTCAAGATCAACTGTGACAAGACGCAGATTGCAACTTCATCCGTCGACTTCTTAGGACATCGTATCACGGCCCAAGGTATTCAACCGTTGCTGTCAAAGACGAATTCAATCAAGAATATCAAGTCACCAAGGACTTTGAGCGATTTGCAGAAAATACTTGGAGTAATAAACTATTATCGCAAGTTCCTTCCAGGCCTTTCAAAACAACTTTATCCTTTGTGCAGGCACCTGCGGAACCGAAAGGACTTAGCAAGAATTCCATCATTGCTTGGTCATCCGAAGACGAGGAATTACTTCGACTTGCCATCAACTCGTTAGCAAATGCCACAATGCTAACGCATCCAGATTTTGAAAAGCCATTTCTACTCACGACAGATGCTTCTGAATTCGCTATTGGAGCCACTTTGGAACAAGAGATCGACGGAGTTCGGAAGCCTATCAGTTTCTACTCGCGTACTCTCCAACCAGTAGAAACGAGGTACGACACTTTCGGCCGAGAACTTCTCGCCATCCACGACGCAGTGCGCCATTTTATCAGTATCATTGGCAGTAGCAGATTTGTTGTTTTCACAGATCATGCACCACTAGTTAGCGCACTTCGAAACGCAACTTCATCTATCGCCAAGTACCCTGCCAGAGTGGAAAGACAGCTTTCTCGTCTAAGCGAATGGCAATTTGACGTCTTTCACGTCAAGGGCAAACAGAACTTCATTGCAGATGCCCTATCTAGGCCAGACGTCTCTCTACAACCACCTTCACCGTCACCATTCACTGTCAACTCCGTGGCACTCAGTGAACCTGCACTAACGCCAACTCTCCTGCGAACTGAACAACGTGGTGACATTCACATTCGGAGATCAATAGCCCGTCACCCAACCAAGTTCATATGCCGTCTGTGGGAAGGCTTACCAATTGTTTACTTCATGGGTACGCAGCCCAACAAGCCAGTTCTGCCGACCAGCCTTCAGAGGAAGGTTTTCGATTCAATTCACTCAATTTCTCAACCAGGAAGCCAAGCGACTGTCCGACTTCTTACAGATCGTTTCTGGGGTCACAGACTTAGGCAGAATAATAAACGATGGGTCTCAGAGTGTGCAATTTGTCAGAAAAACAAGATCACACGACACACTCGTTCTAAGTTGCAAAATTTTCGGTCTACTTTTCGCCTAGCCATCGTCCACATCGACATAGTTCATCTGACAAAGGTTCAAGGTTTCAGCTACCTTCTAACTATGATCGATAGATTTACATGGTGGCCTGCGGCATTACCTCTTGGCACCATTTCTGCAGACGAAGTAACTAACGGTTTTATCTCTGCATGGATATCCAATTACGGTGTTCCTAATGAGGTCATCACGGACAGAGTCACTTGCTTCTCATCTGATCGTTTCAAAACCACCTTGCGGTACATGGGATGTATCTTACGCCAGACGACTGCCTACCATCCCCAAGCTAATGGCATGGTAGAGAGAATGCATAGGGAACTCAAAGCAACTTTAGCATCCTCGTCCATTAATGGCAACTGGGTCGATGTACTACCTTTAGTTCTGCTGGCCATGCGTTCTCGTACTCGAGAATCCATTAAAACGTCTGCGTCACAACTCTTGTATGGCATGGATCTACGCCTGCCTAGTCAGCTCCCACGTCCTACTACCGGCACAAGATGACCCACAAAACGAAGCTACCCGCCTTCGACTTCATTTCGGTAACATGTCTGAACAGCAGCCGAGACACACGCCTCGTCCAGTCTTCGTTCACCCACAGCTCCACAGCTCCACAGCTGCAAGAGAGTACTCGTTCGCAACAATACTGCTGTTGCACCACTACAACCCAAGTATCGCGGTCCTTACCCGATTTTATTAAAACAGCCAAAATACTTCATCATTATGCAAGGCGCTACACCGACATCAGTAAGCATAGACAGGTTAAAACCGTTTATCGAACCACCTGATCCTGAGAGCGTTCAACCTTCTACAAACGTCTCAGGCTCCGTCTGCCCACAATCTCAACCTGCTTTGTATAACGCGTAATTAATTTTTTTTAAACATTAACATTTAACTATAAAAATTTTTTTTAACTTTACGTTAATTTTTAGTAATTGTCTCACGTGGCATAACCACCTGTTCTTAGCTAACAATTTTTTAGCATTTTTGAACAGTTCTTTGGTATTATGCCATCTCTGAGGCAATGTTCGTGTACATATTTTTTATGCAATTACCTTTGATTTTAATGTATATATATTTTACATTATAATGTATTTCTCACACATGACATTACACTGCCTATTTTGGTATGACCAGTTACTTAGAGCTAACGCTTTCGTGTAGCAACACTAAGTAGTGATCAGCTTCATATCATGGTACAGGCTACTTTCAATGCATATCTCAACTTTATCTATTTCACAAAGACCACTCTACAAATGTCATCACTACAACGTCGAGCACTCTAGCTCCTTTGGTCGTATACAATCACATTGACAACGATCCAACCTGCTTAGGTTTCAACTTAAACCTGGCAAATTCAGAGGCGATTTACCTCGAAATCTTCACGCTGCGGCTCCAAAACTTACACTGCTCTATTTTGCCTCACGTGCTATGACCATCCACTAGAGCTAACAATTTGTGTAGCAATTCCTAGTGGTTACCTGGCATCATATCATTGTTGAAGCAACCAACAAGTATATTTAAGCCCAGCACTTATGGTTCATCATATTTTTGCTAAACTTGGTTCGAACTCTGTCATGCATTTCTTATCTAGCCTCGCAGAGAGGAATATTTTTTTTCTTTTTTTCAGAGAGGAAAGTGTTGTAACGACACAAATCAATCGCTGACATATTGCGTAAATTAAATCCAAATTTATTTACGTTGCACCAATGAGAAAAAAGCAAATTGCCGTTTAACCACGTCTAACCACGTTTAACCAATAGTATGCAAGTACACATATTGCATGCTATTTAAGCATGGTAATTTACCATGCAAATCAGTTGTGGTATTTGCCTTCTACCTGCTTCACGCGTGTGCGTTCTGTCGGCTGTCAATACGTGTGCGCTCTGTCGGCTGTCAATACCTACTCATCTTGTTGTGGGATACCGGAGAGACGAGCCAATTGAGTGCAGGACCTGCAGGACACCATCCACAACACGATCACAGCTCAACCACGGAAGCAACAAATCAACCGGAGTCCACCCAAGGCTCTAGGACATCTTCAAAGCTGAAGACTCAAAGCGAACGCATTACCCGGCCCTCTTAAGGGCCCCCATATCAGTAACTTATCTCTATTCAGATCACCTTAACCGAGTTTGTAACGTCGTACGGCATTTACTTGAAGCCGGGGCGTTTACACAGTTTGTAATAAGAGAAAGTTGAACACTTCACACATGTGCCATCTTTAAGAAACTTGGTTTAAGTAAATATAAGTATGTCTCTAAATACAAGGAATGACCTTAAAATTCATGCTTTTACAGAATTGTAATACTAATTTTCCATATTTTATTCTAAAATAAATGTAATTTAACTCGCAAGCTGTACAATTATAGATTTTTTATGGGTGCTGTACATTTTTGGTAAATCTGGAGCTTTCACCTATCTTTTAGACGTATACATTTATTTCTGTTCTATATGTCTGCATAAATCTGGCTAAAAACGATTTATCCATCAAAGTAACTTTAAATAGTTTAGATTTTGCTTGTTTTGAAGCAATATTTCATTTTAGTTATACCAATTTTACAATAAATATTCTACCTATATAAATTCACTTATACACTTGAAAGCAAATACAGTATATTTATAATGCAAAGTCATTGTGTAACTTTGCTCGTATCAAAAAATATCCTAATTAAATCTGAGAAAATTCTTCATATACCTAACTGAGTGTAGGAGTATTGGATTAGAAACTTTCAACGCTTCACGAATTTCTTGCCATGTTAGATTTATTTTTTTTAAATTAAAATTTACATTTATACCCTTAATATTTGTTGAACATTTTTCATTACTGTTTATTTTCTTCCTGCACTTGGCCTCTACAGAAGTAGACTTGTTTTTATCTTGTCTTGATGCATTAGTACTTCAGAATGCAACCGTGCTGCTGGAAAAATACTAATTCAGTGAACAGCAGATAATTTAATTTTGACTCTGTTATACACAGATTTCATTCTATGGAAACAAACTTTGTTAGTCTTTTATAATTCTGGAATAAAATTCTGTGTTTTTATATTCAAATAATTTTCTTCTTAAAGGGTAGTAACTAGTAAGCTTTTAGTAAAATTAGAAATCGACTTACAAAATATCTTTTGTTTGGTGAAACAGTGAGTGGTGGTGGACCTAAATTGCCTGTTGTTGGTAAAAGTAAGTGCCAAAAACATGTTTAAAAAATGTTTAAATTCAAATTACCATTTACTTTTTAAATTTGTATATTTTTCAAATAATTTCGCCTAGAGTAGCCGGAAAATTAAAATTTATTTATTGAAATGATGTTCGTGGGTTCTAGCTAAATTTTGTTTGCCAGTAATTTCTTTAAGTAGCGAAATATAATGTGCTTTTTTACAGTTAAGAATTTAAAAATTAATGGCACGAGAATTTAAAATATTACCTCTTCCAGTAGAACAACAATTACGTGAATGGATTACATAAATACATTTTGAAAAAATATCTAAATGCCGAATGGTAAATCATTATTTTCTGAAAGCAAAAGAAAAAAATAATTTTAAACAAATATTAAATAATGAAAATAATATGAAAATATGAATTCAAATATGTGGTATTACGAAATGTTTCACAATTTAATTTAGCTGCACAAAGGTAAAATGTCCATATTTGCTTCGCTATAAACTTAAACCGCGTACGTTATTCAAGCCATCACAAATACCTTCTTTTTTGCTAGATATCCGAATTCATAAAAATAAATTATTAGCTGATTTTACTACGAGATCTGTTATCCGAACGCAACAGACGAATATGCGTTAGCTATTGCGGATCTTGTCTTGCTTATCCTGAAATATGTCCAAAATAAACCTTATCATCAGCATTTATTAAGAAACTTCGGTCGCTCCTGCTAGTATGCTTCTCAAAATGAGTAAACACAAATACGTATAAAATAGCTTTTCAGGTAATTTCTAACCAACATTATTTTAAATACGATTTATGCCAATCGTGTCGTATGACATCATGTTACCTTTTCCGTTTATTACCGCACAAAATAGCAAGACATCAATCAAGTTCCAAGGATCAATCTCATATATTTTACTCAAACATGAGACAAATGTTAGTTTCGGCGTTAAATGTGGTCAGTTTGCTTCCACGACAAAGAATTCATTAACATGTTTAAATTTAATGTGAATATTTGTGTTTTCGGCATTTTAGAAAAAAATTTATATTGACAGTACATAAAAATCTTCCTGCCAAATATTTGATTAAAATGTAGGCCCAGTTATCCTTTGACATATGAATATGCATCAATGTCGTAGATTCGTGCGGAAAATACACTTTGTTACAAAAAAATTTGAACACTTCACAACTTCGTCGCCTTTAAGAATCTTGCCTTAAGTAAATATATGTATGTCTTCAAATACAAGGAACAAAATTAATATTCATGCAGTTTCATAATTTTAATACAAATTTTCTATAAACTTTTCGAAAATAAATTTACTTTTATCTCGAAAGCTGGAACTTTCCAAGAGTGCTGTTAATTTTTGGTAAATGTGGAACATCCACCTCTCCTTTAGACGTAAACATTTATTCTCGTTCAATACGTCTGTATAAATCTGGCAATATCTGGCTTTGGATAGTCTAAACACGATTTGCCCATCAAAGTAACTTTAAATAGTTTTGATTTTGCTTGTTTTGAAGCAAAATTTCGTTTTAGTCATATTAAAGGGAAACAGTTTTGAAAGTTCTTTGGTAGATTTACTTAACTTACTAAAATCACACGAAAATAGATGTTTCTACTTTTTTTGTTATTGCACAAAAACGTAAATACCTTGATGTACTCGCTGAGAATTATTTTTCCAATAAATATTCTACCTATAAGGTTTCACTTCTACACATAACAGCAAATATAACATATTAATAATGCAAATTCATTGTGCAACTTTGCTTGTATTAACAGATATTCAAATTAAGTCTGAGACAATTCTTCATATACGTAGCTGAGTATAGAAGAATTGGATCAGAAAATAAGAACGCTTCACAAATTTCAAACCATGTTAGATTTTATTTATTTAATTGAAATTCACAGTTATACCCTTAATCATTGTTGATCAATTTTTCATTAAAAATTAATTTCTCTTTGCTCTTGGTCTCTACAGAAGTAGACTTGTTTTTATCTTGTCTTGGCGCATTAGCACGTGATGAAGCTACCGTGCTGCTGGAATACTTCTAAGTCATTGAACTGCAAAATAATTTAATTTTGGCGCTGTTACACACAGACATCTTTCTTCTGACACAAATTTAATTAGTCATTTTTAATTCCGGAATAAAATTCTCTGTTCTCATACTCAAATACCTTTCTTCCTAATGTTTTGTAACCCGTAAAATTTTAGACATCGAGGACACTTTTCCTACTAAATCAAAATCCGCATCATTGTCGTATGTTCGTTCTCAAAATCAAATTTTGTCTAAGGTAATAGAGATTCCTAAAATGTGCTGTCATTTAAAGCATTCTGCACGAAATATATTAATACAAAATGTTTTATACTAATTTATAAATATATATCTATAAGTTTTGGTCCTGATTGATTACACGAGGGTTTAATAGAATTAAATCTATAACAAATTTGGTTTTACCTTGAAGGCTGAATGTTTCTGGATAACTTTGTTACAAGATGACTCATAGTTTAGTGATAATGTATTTCCTTGCTATGTTATATAAATATTTAAATTGCAAACTAAATTATTCTCTGATCTAATTAATTTGACCAAACGCAGAAAATTATTCTATGGGAGTTTAACCAGCGCATTCTATCATTTATATAATCTTTGTGGAATTGAAAGAGAAAAAATCAAAAATTGAAACATTTAAGTTGCTAACACTTATAAAATCATAATTTATTTTTATAATCCACTTCCAAATTATCTTTTTGTTTGGTGAAACAGTGAAGGGTGGTGGACCAAAATTGCCTGTTGGTGGTATAAGTAAGTTCCAGAAACTTGTTAAAAAATGTTTGTATTTAAATTACCATTTACTTCTTAAATTTGTTTATTTTTCAAATAATATCACCAAGAGTAGCCGGAAAATTAAATTAAATTATTTAAATGATGCTCGTGGGTTCTAGCTAAATTTTGTTTACCAGAAATTTCTTTTAAGTAGCCAAATATATCGTGCTTTATTAGAGCTAAGAATGTAAAAATTAATGGCACGAGAATTTAAAATATTACTTCGTCCATTAAAACAACAATTAAGTGAATGAATCATTGATTACATAAATTCATTTGGAAAAGTATTTAAATGCTGAATAGTAAATCATTTTTTCTGAATGCAAAAGCAGAAATTAATTTTTAACAAACATTAAATAATGAAAATAATATGAAAATATGAATTGAAATATGTGGCAAATATGACCATTTTCAGAATTACATTTAGCTGCACAATGGCAAAAATGTCCACATTTGCTATGTAATAAACTTAAACCGCGTACGTTAGCCAAGCCCGCACATATGCCTTCATTTTGGCTAGATATCAGAATTCATACAAATAACTCATCAGCTGACCTTTACTACGAGTTCTGTTATCCGATCGCAACAGACGAATATGCGTTGGATGTTACGGATCTTGTCTTGCTTAGCCTGAAATATGTCCAAAATATACCTTATCGTCAGCAGTTTTTACGAAACTTCGGCCGTTCCTGCTAGTATGCTCCTCCATATGCGGAAACACAAATACGTATAAATTAGCTTTTCATGTAATTTCTAACCAACATTATTTTAAATATGATTTATGCCGTTCGTGTCGTATGACATCATTTTAGCTTTCCCGTTTATTAGCGCACAAAATAGCAGGACATCGATCAATTTCCAAGGATAATTCTCATACACATTTTTAAAACATAAGACATATTAGTTTCGGCGTTAAATGTGGTCAGTTTGCTTCCACGACAAAGAATTCTTTATTATGTTTAAATTTAATGTGAACATTTGTATTTTTGGCATCTTAGAAATTTTTTCAAAGTTGACTGTACATGAAAAGCTTCCTGCCAAATATTTGATTGAAACGTAGGCCCAGATATCCATTGACATATGGATATGCATCAATGTCGTAGATTCCTGCGGAAAATACACTTTGTAACAAGAACATTTGAACACTTCATACTTTCGTCGCCTTTAAGAACCTTGCCATAAGTAAATATAAGTATGTCTTCAAATACAAGGAACAAAATAAATCTTCATGCAGTTTCATAATTTTAATACTAATTTTTTATATTCTTTTCGAAAATAAATGTACTTTTATCTCTAACGCTGGACCTTTTCAAGAGTGCTGTTCATTTTTGTTAAATGTAGAACTTCCACCTCTCCTTTAGACGTATACATTTATTCTCATTCAATACGTCTGTATAAATCTGGCAATATCTGGCTTTGGATAGTCTAAACACGATTTTTCCATCAATGTAACTTTAAATAGATTTGATTTTGCTTGTTTTGAAGCAAAATTTGGTTTTAGTCATATTATAGGGAAATAGTTTTGAAAGTTCTTTGGTAGATTTACTTAACTTACTAAAATCTCACGAAAATAGATGTTTCTACTTATTTTAGTTTTTGCACAAAAACGTAAATACTTTGATGTACTCGCTGAGAATTATTTTTCCAATAAATATTCTACCTATAAGGTTTCACTTCTACACATAACAGCAAATATAGCATATTAATAATGCTAATTCATTGTGCAACTTTGCTCGTATTAACATATTGTCAAATTTAGTCTTTGACAAGTCATCATATATGTTGCTCAGTATAGTTGAATTGGATCAGGAAATATCAAAGCTTCACCTATTTCTTGCCATGTTAGATTTAATTTTTTTAATTGAAATTCCGAGTTAAGCCATTAATATTTGTTGATCGATTTTCCATTACAGTTTATTTTCTTTCTGCTCTTGGCCTCTACAGAAGTAGACTTGTTTTAATCTTTTCTTGGCGTATTAGCACGTGTTGAAGCAATCGTGTCGCTGGAAACATTCTAATTCAGTGAACAGCAAGATAATTTAATTTTGACGCTGTTATACACAGATTTCTTTCTACGGATACAAGTTTTATTAGTCTTTTATAATTATGGAATAAAATTCTGTGTTCTCATTTTCAAATTATTTTCTTCCTAAGGGTAGTAACCCGTAAAATTTTAGACAAAATTAGTAATCGATATCGAGCACACTTTCCCACTGAATAAAAATCCGCATCAATGTCGTATGTTCGTTCTGAAAATCAAATTCTGTCTAAGGAAAGGAAGAATTCTAAATTACCCAGTCATTTTAAGCATCCTGCACGAAATATATTAATACAAAAATTTTTATACTAATTATTACATAAATGTAAGTTTTCGTCCGGATTGTTTACTCGAGGATTTAATAGAATTAAATCTACAACAAAATTGGCGTTTTCATGAAGGCTGAATGTTTCTGGATAACTTTGTTAGAAGATGACTCAGTGTTTCATGATAATGTATTTCCTTGCTATGTTATATAAATATTTAAATTGCAAACTAAATTATTCTCTGATCTAATTAATTTGACCAAACGCAGAAATCATTCTCGGAGAGTTTTATCAGCCGCATTCTATCATTTATTTAATTTTTGTGGAATTGAAACATTGAGAAAAGCCAAAAATTTAAACATTTAAAATGTTAAAATTTATAAAAGCCTAATCTATATTTATAATATACTTACAAATTATCTTTTCGTTTGGTGAAACAGTGAATGGTGGTGGACCTAAATTGCCTTTGGTGGTACAAGTAAGATGCCAGGAACTGGGTTAAAATTGTTTATATTCACAAATTACCATTTACTTCGTACAATTTGTATATTTTTTAAATCATTTCGCCAAGAGTAGCCGCAAAATTAAACTGTAATTATATAAATTATGTTGGTGGATTCGAAATAAAATTTGTGTGCAAGCACCATTTTATGCAATGAAATATATCGTACTTTATTAGCGCCATGATGGTAAAAATGAACAGCTACAGAAATTAAAATAACCGTTTCGTGAAAATATCATAAATTATTGAAATACTATTTTTACAACATCGTAATGTTTAGTGTTAAATAATTTTTCACGGAGGCTAAAGTAGAAATTAATTTACTCAGAGACACTAAATAATGCAAATAATATGATAAAATCAACGGAAATATTTGGAAAAGATGAACACCTTTTTCAGAATTACATGTAGCTGCACAAAGACAAAAATAGCGCAGTCTATTCAAGCCGCCATAAATGCCCACATTTTGGCTAGGTATCAGAATTCATAAAACGAAATAATGAGCTGATCTTTGCTACGTTTCCTGTTATCGGATCGCAACTGACCAATCAGCGTTTGATGTTACCGATCTTGTTTTGCTTAACCTGAAATATGTCCAAAATATACCTTATCGTAAGCATTTATTACGAAACTTCGGTCTTTCCTGCTAGAATGCATCTCTAGATCCATAAACACAAACACGTATAAAATAGCTTTTCATGTAATATCAAACCACCACAATTTCAAATATGGCGTATCCCGTTTGCGTTGTTTGACAGCATTTTATCTTTTCCATGTATAAGCGCACAAAAACGCAGGACATCGATAAAGTTCCAAGGATCATTCTAATTCACTTAACTGAAACAAAAGACATTTGTTACTTACGACTTTAAATATGGTAAGTTTCCTTTCACGACACAGATTTCATTAAAATGTTTAAATTTAGTGTGAATGTTTGTGTATTCTGTATCTTAGAAAATTTATTTAAATAGAAAGTACATGAAAAATCTTTCTTTCAAAAATTTGATTGAAACGGAGGCCCAGATATCCATTGACATATGAATAGGCATCAATGTCGTAGATTCGTGCGGAAAATACAGTTTGTAATAAGAAAAGTTGAACACTTCACAGCTCCGTCGCCTTTAAGAAACTTGCTTTAAGTAAACATAAGTATGTCTCCAAATACAAGGAATAACATAAATATTCATGCTGTTACATAATTTTAATACTAATTTTCCAATATCTATTTTCTAAAATCAATGTACTTTTAACTCGAAAGCTGAACAATTCTAGATCTTTTCAAGAGTGCTGTTCATTTTTGGTAAATCTGGAGCTTCTACCTGACTTTTAGACATATACATTTATTCTCGTTCTATACGCCTGCATAACTCTGGCAAAATCTAGCATGGGACAGTATAATCACGATATTTCCATAACAGTAACTTTAAATAGATTTGATTTTGCTTGTTTTGAAGCAAAATTTCATTTAAGTCATATCAACGGGAATTTTTAAAAAATCTTTGGGAGATTTGCTTAACTTACAAAAATACGCAGAAATAGATGTTTCTACTTATTTTAGTTTTTGCACAAAACGTAAATACTTTGATGTACTCGCGGAGAATTATTTTTCGAATTAATGTTCTTACTATTAAGTTTCATATATACCCATGAAGGCAAATATAGTAGATTTAAAGCTAAGTCATTGTGCAACTTTGCTCGTAATCGCTATGTTTCAACAGAAGTCTGAGACAATTCTTCAAATACGTAGCTGAGTATAAGTGAATTGGATCACAAAGTATCTCCACTTCACGAATTTCTAGCCATGTTAGATTAATTTTTTTAATTGAGATTCACAGTTATACCATTAATATTTGTTGATCGATTTTTCATTACAGTTTATTTTCTTACTGCTCTTGGCCTCTACGGAACTGGACCTATATTCTCCTATTCTTGACGCATTACCACGTGAGGAATGAACTGTGTTGCTGGAAACATTCTAATTCATTGAACAGCAAGATATTTTAATTTTGGCGCTTTTATACACTGGTTTCATTCTACGGACACAAATTTAATTAGACTTTAATAATTCTGGAATAAAATGCTGTGTTTTCATAATCAAAAAAGTTTCTTCCTAAAGGGTAGTAACCCGTAAAATTTTAGGCAACATTAGTAATCGACATCGAGGACACATTTCCCACTAACACAAAAATACGCATCATTGTCGTACGTTCGTTCTGGAAATCAAATTTTGTCTAAGGAAATGGAGAATTCTAAATTACCCAGTCATTTTAAGCATCATGCAGCAAACATATTAATACAAAAAATTTCTTCTAATTATTATATAACTGCAAGTTTTGGTTCTGATTAATTACACGATCATTTAATGGAATTAAATCTATAACAAATTTGCTTATATCTTGAAGTCTGAATGTATCTGGACAAAATTGTTAGAAGATGACTCATAGTTTCGTGATAATGTATTTCCTTGCTATGTTATATAAATATTTAAAATGAAACTAAATTAATCTCTGATCTAATTAATTTGACCAAACGCAGAAAATCATTCTCGGAGAGTTTTATCAGCCGCATTCTATCATTTATTTATTTTTTGTGGAATTTAAAAATTGATAAAAGCAAAAAATTTAAACATTTATGTTGCAAATATTTATAAAAGCCTAATTTATATTTATAATCTACTTACAAAATATCTTTTCGTTCGGTGAAACAGTGAATGGTGGTGGACCAAAAGTGCCTATTGGTGGTAAAAGTAAGTGCCAAAAATTTGTTAAAAAATGTTTATATTTAAATTACAATTTACTTCATAAATTTGTATATTTTTCAAATAATTTCGCGAAGGCTGGTCGTAAAATTCAATTTAATTAATTAAATGATGTTGGTGGATTCTAGATAAATTTTGTTTACCAGAAATTTTTTTCAGTATCCAAATATATCGTGCTTTATTAGAGCTAAGAATGTAAAATTTAATTGCACGATAATATAAAATATTACCTCTTCCATTAGAACAACAATTAAGTGAATGAATCATTGATTACATAAATTCATTTGAAAAAGTATTTAAATGCTGAATAGTAAATCATTTCTTCTGAATGCAAATGCCAAAATTATTTTTTAACAAATATTAAATAATGAAAATAATATGAAAATATGAATTGAAATATGTGGCAAATATGAACATTTCCAGAATTACATTAAGCTGCACAAAGGCAAAAATGTTCACATTTGCTTCGCTATAAACTTAAACCACGTACATTATTCTAGCTTTCACAAAAGTCTTCATTTTGACCAGATATCCGAATTCAAACAAATAACTCATCCGCTGACCTTTACTACGAGTTCTGTTATCCGATCGCAATAGACGAATATGCGTTGGATGTTACGGATCTTTTCTTGCTTTGCCTGAAATATGTCCCAAATATACCTCATCGTCAGCATTTATTACGAAACTTCGGTCGTTCCTGCTAGTATGCTTCTCAAAATGCGTAAACACAAATACGTATAAAATAGCTTTTCAGGTAATTTCTAACCAACATTATTTTAAATATGATTTATGCCGTTTTCTTCGTATGACAACATTTTACCTTTCCCGTTTATTAGCGCACAAAATAGCAGGACATCGATCAATTTCCAAGGATAATTCTCATACACATTACTAAAACATAAGACATATGTTAGTGTCGGCGTTAAATGTGGTCAGTTTGCTTCCACGAGCAAGAATTCATTAACATGTTTAAATTTAATGTGAATATTTGTGTTTTCGGCATCTTAGAAAATTTTGCAAGTTGACAGTACATAAACATTTGTTTGCCAAAAATTTGATTGAAACGTAAGCCCTGATATCCTTCGTTATATGAATATGCATCAATGTAGTATATTCGTGCGGAAAATGCAGTTTTTATAAGAAAAATTAGAACACTTCTAATCTCCGTCGCCTTTAAGAAACTTGCTTTAAGTAAACATAGATATATCTCCAAATACAATGAATAACATAAATATTCATGCTGTTACATAATTGTAATGCAAATTTTTCAATTTTTTTCTAAAATCGATGCACTTTACCTCGAAAACTGAACAATTGCAGACATTTTCCAGAGTACTGTACAGTTTTGGTAAACCTAGAGCTTCCAACTATCTTTTGGATGTATAAATTTATTCTCGTTCGATACGTCTGCATAAATCTAGCTATATCTAACTTTGGACAGTCTAAACACGATTTGTCCATCAAAGTAACTTTAAGTAGTTTAGATTTTGCTTGTTTTGAAGCAAAATTTCATTTTAGTCATATCAAAGGGAAATTGTTTTGAAATATCTTTTGTAGATTAACTTAACTTACAAAAATTACGCGGGAAATAGATGTTTCTACTTTTTTTAGTTATTGCACACAAACGTAAATACTTTGATATACTCGCTGATAATTATTTTTTCGATAAATATTCTACCTACAAGGTTCCTCTTTTACACATGAAAGCAAATATAGCATATTTTTTTGCTAATTCATTGTGCAAATTTGCTCGTAATCATTAAGATTCAACTGTAGTGTGAGACAATTCTTCATATACGTCGCTGAGTATAAATGAATTGGATCACAAAGTATCACCGCTTCACGAATTTCTATCCATGTCAGATTAATTTTTTGTATTGAGATTCACCGTTATGCCCTAAGTATTTGTAGTAAGATTTTTCATTACAGTTTATTTACTTTCTGCTCTTGGCCTCTACAAATGTAGTCTTGTTTTTATCTTGTTTGATGCATTAGCACGTGAGAAAGCAACCGTGCTGCTGGAATAATTCTAATTCAGTGAACAGCAAGATATTTTAATTTTGGTGTTGTTAGATACTGATTTCTTTCTACGGACGCAAATTTAATTAGTATCTTATAATTCTGGCAAAAAAGGCTGTGTTCTCATTTTAAAATAAATTTCTTCATAATGTGTAGAGGGCCGTAAAATTTTAGTCAAAATTAGTAATCGACATTGAGGACACTTTTCCCACTGATGAAGAATCCGCATCATTGTCGTATGTTCGTTCCGGAAATCAATTTTTGTCTAAGGAAAGGGATATTTCTAAATTACCGTGTAATTTTAAGCATCCTGCAATAAATATATTAATACAAAATTTTTATACTAACTATTATATAATTGTAAGTTTTAGTCCTGATTGTTTACAGGAGGATTTAATAGAATTAAATCTAGAACAAATTTGGCTTTATCCTGAAGGTTGAATGTTTCTGGATAACTTTGTTACAAGATGACGCATAGTTTCATGATAATGTATTTCCTTGCTATGTTATATAAATATTTAAATTGCAAACTAAATTATTGTCTGATCTAATTAATTTGACCGAAAGAACCAAATCATTCTCGGAGAGATTTATCAGCCGCATTCTATCATTTATTTATTTTTTGTGCAATTTAAAAATTAAGAAAAGCAAAAAATTTAAACATTTATGTTGCAAATATTTATAAAAGCCTAATTTATATTTATAATCTACTTACAAAATATCTTTTCGTTCGGTGAAACAGTGAATGGTGGTGGACCAAAAGTGCCTATTGGTGGTAAAAGTAAGTGCGAAAAATTTGTTAAAAATGTTTGTATTTATATTAGAATTTACTTCTTAAATTTGTATATTTTTCAAATACTTTCGCGAAGGCTGGTCGTAAAATTAAATTTAATTAATAAAATTATGTTGGTGGATTCTAGATAAATTTTGTTTACCATAAATTTTTTAAGTCACCAAATATATCGTGCTTTATTAGAGCTAAGAATGTAAAATTTAATTGCACGATAATATAAAATATTACCTCTTCCATTAGAACAACAATTAAGTGAATGAATCATTGATAAACACAAATACGTATAAAATAGCTTTTCAGGTAATTTCTAACCAACATTATTTGAAATATGATTTATGCCGTTCGTGTCGTATGACATCATTTTAGCGTTCCCGTTTATTAGCGCACAAAATAGCGGGACATCGATCAATTTCCAAGGATAATTCTCATACACATTACTAAAACATAAGACATATATTAGTTTCGGCGTTAAATGTGGTTGGTTTGCTTCCACGACAAAGAATTCATTAACATGTTTAAATTCAATGTGAATATTTGTGTTTTTGGCATCTTAGAAATTTTTTTAAAGTTGACTGTACATGAAAAGCTTCCTGCCAAATATTTGATTGAAACGTAGGCCCAGATATCCATTGACATATGGATATGCATCAATGTCGTAGATTCGTGCGGAAAATACACTTTGTAACAAGAACATTTGAACACTTCACACCTTCGTCGCCTTTAAGAATCTTGCCTTAAGTAAATATAAGTATGTCTTCAAATACAAGGAACAAAATAAATCTTCATGCAGTTTCATAATTTTAATACTAATTTTTTATATTCTTTTCGAAAATAAATGTACTTTTATCTCGAAAGCTGGACCTTTTCAAGATTGCTGTTCATTTTTGTTAAATGTAGAACTTCCACCTCTCCTTTAGACGTATACATTTATTCTCATTCAATACGTCTGTATAAATCTGGCAATATCTGGCTTTGGATAGTCTAAACACGATTTTTCCATCAAAGTTACTTTAAATAGTTTAGATTTTGCTTGTTTTGAAGTAAAATTTCGTTTTATTCATATTAAAGGGAAATAGTTTTGAAAGTTCTTTGGTAGATTTACTTAACTTACTAAAATCACGCGGAAATAGATGTTTCTACTTTTTTTAGTTATTGCACACAACTTAAATACTTTGATGTACTCGCTGATAATTATTTTTCCAATAAATATTCTACCTATAAGGTTTCACTTCTACACATAACAGCAAATATAGCATATTAATAATGCTAATTCATTGTGCAACTTTGCTCGTATTAACATATCGTCAAATTAAGTCTTTGACAAGTCATCATATATGTAGCTGAGTATAGTTGAATTGGATCAGGAAATATCAACGCTTCACCTATTTCTTGCCATGTTAGATTTTTTTTAAATTGAAATTCCAAGTTAAGCCATTAATATTTGTTGATCGATTTTCCATTACAGTTTATTTTCTTTCTGCTCTTGGCCTCTACAGAAGTAGACTTGTTTTAAACTTTTCTTGGCGTATTAGCACGTGTTGAAGCAATCGTGTCGCTGGAAACATTCTAATTCAGTGAACAGCAAGATAATTTAATTTTGACGCTGTTATACACAGATTTCTTTCTACGGATACAAGTTTTATTAGTCTTTTATAATTATGGAATAAAATTCTGTGTTCTCATTTTCAAATTATTTTCTTCCCTAAGGGTAGTAACCCGTAAATTTTAGACAAAATTAGTAATCGATATCGAGCACACATTCCCACTGAATAAAATCCGCATCAATGTCGTATGTTCGTTCTGAAAATCAAATTCTGTCTAAGGAAAGGAAGAATTCTAAATTACCCAGTCATTTTAAGCATCCTGCACGAAATATATTAATACAAAAATTTTTATACTAATTATTACATAAATGTAAGTTTTGGTCCGCAATGTTTACTCGAGGATTTAATAGAATTAAATCTACAACAAAATTGGCGTTTTCATGAAGGCTGAATGTTTCTGGATAACTTTGTTAGAAGATGACTCAGTGTTTCGTGATAATGTATTTCCTTGCTATGTTATACAAATTTTAAATCAAAAACTAAATTATTCTCTGATCTAATTAATTTGACCAAAGGCAGAATATCATTCTCGGAGAGTTTTATCAGCCGCATTCTATCATTCATTTAATATTTGTGGAATTTAAACATTGAGAAAAGCCAGAAATTTAAACATTTAAGTTGCAAATATTTATAAAAGCCTAATTTAAATTTATAATCTACTTACATATTATGTTTTAGTTTGGTGAAACAGTGAATTGTGGTGGACCAAATATGCCTTTAGGTGGTAAAAGTAAGTGCCAAAATCTTGTTTAAAATTGTTTATATTGAAATTACCATTTACTTCTTAAATTTGTATATTTTTCAAATATTTTCGCCAGGAGTAGTCGTAAAATTCAATTTAATTAATTAAATGATGTTAGGTGGATTTTAGATAAATTTTGTTTCCAACAATTTTTAAGTGTCAAATATATCGTGCTTTTTTAGAGGCTAAGAATGTAAATTTAATGGCACGAGATTATAAATATTTACCTCTTCCATTAGAAGAACAATTAAATTACAAGAATCATTGATTACATAAATTCATTTGAAAAAGTATTTAAATGCGAATGGTAAATCATTTTTCTAGATGCAAATGCCAACAGTATTTTTATAAATATTAAATAGCCAAAATAATATGAAAATATAATTGAAATATGGCAAATATGAACATTTCAAATTACATTAGGCTGCACAAAGGCAAAATATTTCATTTGCTATAAACAAACCCGTACATTATTCTAGCTTTCACAAAAGTCTTCATTTTGACTAAATATCCGAATTCAAACAAATAAGTCATCCGCTGACCTTTACTACGTGTTTTGTTATCCGATCGCAATAGACCAATATGCGTTGGATGTTACGGATCTTTTCTTGCTTTGCCTGAAATATGTGCGAAATATACCTCATCGTCAGCATTTATTACGAAACTTCGGTCGTTCCTGCTAGTATGCTTTTCAAAATGCGTAAACAAAAATACGTTTTAAATAGCTTTTCAGGTAATTTCTAACCAACATTATTTTAAATACGATTTATGCCGTTCGTGCCGTATGACATCATTTTACCTTTTCCGTTTATAATCGCACGAAATAGCAGGATATCGATCAATTTCCAAGGATAATTCTCATACACATTACCAAAACATAAGACATATGTTAGTTTTGGTGTTAAATATGGTCAGTTTGCTTCCACGAGGAAGAATGCATTAACATGTTTAAATTTAATGTGAATGTTTGTGTTTTCGGCATCTTAGAAAATTTTGCAAGTTGACAGTACATAAACATTTGTTTGCCAAAAATTTGATTGAAACGTAAGCCCTGATATCCTTCGTTATATGAATATGCATCAATGTAGTATATTCGTGCGGAAAATGCAGTTTTTATAAGAAAAATTAGAACACTTCTAATCTCCGTCGCCTTTAAGAAACTTGCTTTAAGTAAACATAGATATATCTCCAAATACAATGAATAACATAAATATTCATGCTGTTACATAATTGTAATGCAAACTTTTCAATTTTTTTCCCAAAATCGATGCACTTTACCTCGAAAACTGAACAATTGCAGACATTTTCCAGAGTACTGTACAGTTTTGGTAAACCTAGAGCTTCCAACTATCTTTTGGATGTATAAATTTATTCTCATTCGATACGTCTGCATAAATCTGGCTATATCTAGCTTTAGACAGTCTTAACACGATTTGTCCATCAAAGTAACTTTAAGTAGTTTAGATTTTGCTTGTTTTGATGCAAAATTTCATTTTAGTCATATCAAAGGGAAATTGTTTTGAAATATATTTTGTAGATTAACTTAACTTACAAAAATTACGCGGAAATAGATGTTTCTACTTTTTTTAGTTATTGCACACAAACGTAAATACTTTGATGTACTCGCTGATAATTTATTCGATAAATATTCTACCTACAAGGTTCCTCTTTCACACATGAAAGCAAATATAGCATATTTTTTTGCTAATTCATTGTGCAAATTTGCTCGTGATCACTACGATTCAACTGCAGTGCGAGATAATTCTTCATATACTTAGCTGAGTATAAATGAATTGGATCACAAAGTATCACCGCTTCACAAATTTCTACCCATGTCAGATTAATTTTTTTGTATTGAGATTCACAGTTATGCCGTTAGTATTTGTAGTAAGATTTTTCATTATAGTTTATTTACTTTCTGCTCTTGGCCTCTACAGAAGTAATCTTGTTTTTATCTTGTTTGATGCATTAGCACGTGAGAAAGCAACCGTGCTTCTGGAATCATTATAATTCAGTGAACAGCAAGATATTTTAATTTTGGTGCTGTTAGATACTGATTTCATTCTACGGACGCAAATTTAATTAATATTTTATAATTGTGGGAAAAAAAGGCTGCGTTCTCATTTTAAAATAAATTTCTTCATAATGTGTTGGGAGCCGTAAAAATTTAGTCAAAATTAGTAACAGACATCGAGGACACTTTTCCCACTGATGAAGAATCCGCATCATTGTCGTATGTTCGTTCCGGAAATCAATTTTTGTCTAAGGAAAGGGAGATTTCTAAATTACCGTGTAATTTTAAGCATCCTGCAATAAATATATTAATACAAAACTTTTATACTAACTATTATATAATTGTAAGTTTTAGTCCTGATTGTTTACAGGAGGATTTCATAGAATTAAATATAGAACAAATTTGGCTTTATCCTGTAGGTTGAATGTTTCTGGATAACTTTGTTACAAAATGACGCATAGTTTAGTGATAATGTATTTCCTTGCTATGTTATATAAATATTTAAATTGCAAACTAAATTATTGTCTGATCTAATTAATTTGACCGAACGAATCAAATCATTCTCGGAGAGATTTATCAGCCGCATTCTATCATTTATTTATTTTTTGTGCAATTTAAAAATTAAGAAAAGCAAAAAATTTAAACATTTATGTTGCAAATATTTATAAAAGCCTAATTTATATTTATAATCTACTTACAAAATATCTTTTCGTTCGGTGAAACAGTGAATGGTGGTGGACCAAAGATGCCTATTAGTGGTAAAAGTAAGTGCCAAAAATTTGTTAAAAAATGTTTATATTTAAATTAAAATTTACTTCTTAAATTTGTATATTTTTCAAATAATTTGGCGAAGGCTGGTCATAAAATTCAATTTTATTAATTAAATGATGTTGGTGGATTCTAGATAATTTTTTTTTACCAGAAATTTTTTTAAGTGTCCATATATATCGTGCTTTATTAGAGCTAAGAATGTAAAATTTAATTGCACGATAATATAAAATATTACCTCTTCCATTAGAACAACAATTAAGTGAATGAATCATTGATTACATAAATTCATTTGAAAAAGTATTTAAATGCTGAATAGTAAATCATTTCTTCTGAATGCAAATGCCAAAATTATTTTTTAACAAATATTAAATAATGAAAATAATATTAAAATATGAATTGAAATATGTGGCAAATATGAACATTTCCAGAATTACATTAAGCTGCACAAAGGCAAAAATGTTCACATTTGCTTCGCTATAAACTTAAACCACGTACATTATTCTAGCTTTCACAAAAGTCTTCATTTTGACCAGATATCCGAAATCAAACAAATAACTCCTCCGCTGACCTTTACTACGAATTCTGTTATCCGATCGCAATAGACAAATATGCGTTGGATGTTACGTATCTTTTCTTGCTTTGCCTGAAATATGTCCCAAATATACCTCATCGTCAGCATTTATTACGAAACGTCGGTCGTTCCTGCTAGTATGCTTCTCAAAATGCGTAAACACAAATACGTATAAAATAGCTTTTCAGGTAATTTCTAACCAACATTATTTTATATATGATTTATGCCGTTCGTGTCGTATGACATCATTTTAGCTTTCCCGTTTATTAGCGCACAAAATAGCCTGACATCGATCAATTTCCAAGGATAATTCTCATACACATTACTAAAACATAAGATATATATTAGTTTCGGCGTTAAATGTGGTCAGTTTGCTTCCATGACAAAGAATTCATTAACATGTTTAAATTTAATGTGAATATTTTTGTTCTCGGCATCTTAGAAATATTTTTTAAAGTTGACAGAACATGAAAAGCTTCCTGCCAACTATTCTCGTTCGATACGTCTGCATAAATCTGGCTATATCTAGCTTTGGACAGTCTAAACACGATTTGTCCTTCAGAGTAACTTTAAATAATTTAGATTTTGCTTGTTTTGATGCAAAATTTCATTTTAGTCATATCAAAGGGAAATTGTTTTCAAATATCTTTTGTAAATTAACTTAACTTACAAAAATTACGCGGAAATAGATGTTTCTACTTTTTTTAGTTATTGCACACAAACGTAAATACTTTGATGTACTCGCTGATAATTTATTCGATAAATATTCTACTAACAAGGTTTCTCTTTTACACATGAAAGCAAATATAGCATATTTATTTGCTAATTCATTGTGCAAATTTGCTCGTAATCACTAAGATTCAACTGCAGTCTGAGACAATTCTTCATATACTTAGCTGAGTATAAATGAATTGGATCACAAAGTATCACCGCTTCACGAATTTCTATCCATGTCAGATTAATTTTTTGTATTGAGATTCACAGTTATGCCCTTTGCATTTGTAGTAAGATTTTTCATTACAGTTTATTTTTTTCCTGCTCTTGGCCTCTACAGAAGTAGTCTTATTTTTATCTTGTTTTGATGCATTAGCACGTGAGAAAGCAACCGTGCTTCTGGAATCATTCTAATTCAGTGAACAGCAAGATATTTTAATTTTGGTGCTGTTATATACTGATTTCTTTCTACGGACGCAAATTTAATTAGTATTTCATAATTCTGGCAAAAAAGGCTGTGTTCTCATTTCCAAATAAGTTTATTCATAATGTGTAGACAGTTGTAAAATTTATTCAAAATTAGTAATCGACATCGAGGACACTTTTCCCACTGATGAAGAATCCGCATCATTGTCGTATGTTCGTTCCGGAAATCAATTTTTGTCTAAGGAAAGGGAGATTTCTAAATTACCGTGTAATTTTAAGCATCCTGCAATAAATATATTAATACAAAATTTTTATACTAACTATTATATAATTGTAAGTTTTAGTCCTGATTGTTTGCAGGAGGATTTAATAGAATTAAATCTAGAACAAATTTGGCTTTATCCTGAAGGTTGAATGTTTCTGGATGACTTTGTTACAAGATGACGCATAGTTTCATGATAATATATTTCCTTGCTATGTTATATAAATATTTAAATTGCAAACTAAATTATTGTCTGATCTAATTAATTTGACCGAAAGAACCAAATCATTCTCGGAGAGATTTATCAGCCGCATTCTATCATTTATTTATTTTTTCTGCAATTTAAAAATTAAGAAAAGCAAAAAATTTAAACATTTATTTTGCAAATATTTATAAAAGCCTAATTTATATTTATAATCTACTTACAAAATATCTTTTCGTTCGGTGAAACAGTGAATGGTGGTGGACCAAAAGTGCCTATTGGTGGTAAAAGTAAGTGCCAAAAATTTGTTAAAAAGTGTTCATATTTAAATTACAATTTACTTCTTAAATTTGTATATTTTTCAAATAATTTCGCGAAGGCTGGTCGTAAAATTCAATTAAATTAACTAAATGATGTTGGCGGATTCTAGATAAATTTTTTTACCAGAAATTTTTTTAACTGTCCATATATATCGTGCTTTATTAGAGCTAAGAATGTAAAATTTAATTGCACGATAATATAAAATATTACCTCTTCCATTAGAACAACAATTAAGTGAATGAATCATTGATAAACACAAATACGTATAAAATAGCTTTTCAGGTAATTTCTAACCAACATTATTTGAAATATGATTTATGCCGTTCGTGTCGTATGACATCATTTTAGCGTTCCCGTTTATTAGCGCACAAAATAGCGGGACATCGATCAATTTCCAAGGATAATTCTCATACACATTACTAAAACATAAGACATATATTAGTTTCGGCGTTAAATGTGGTTGGTTTGCTTCCACGACAAAGAATTCATTAACATGTTTAAATTCAATGTGAATATTTGTGTTTTTGGCATCTTAGAAATTTTTTTAAAGTTGACTGTACATGAAAAGCTTCCTGCCAAATATTTGATTGAAACGTAGGCCCAGATATCCATTGACATATGGATATGCATCAATGTCGTAGATTCGTGCGGAAAATACACTTTGTAACAAGAACATTTGAACACTTCACACCTTCGTCGCCTTTAAGAATCTTGCCTTAAGTAAATATAAGTATGTCTTCAAATACAAGGAACAAAATAAATCTTCATGCAGTTTCATAATTTTAATACTAACTTTTTATATTCTTTTCGAAAATAAATGTACTTTTATCTCGAAAGCTGGACCTTTTCAAGATTGCTGTTCATTTTTGTTAAATGTAGAACTTCCACCTCTCCTTTAGACGTGTACATTTATTCTCATTCAATACGTCTGCATAAATCTGGCAATATCTGGCTTTGGATAGTCTAAACACGATTTGTCCATCAATGTAACTTTAAATAGTTTTGATTTTGCTTGTTTTGAAGCAAAATTTGGTTTTAGTCATATTTTAGGGAAAGAGTTTTGAAAGTTCTTTGGTAGATTTACTTAACTTACTAAAATCACACGAAAATAGATGTTTCTACTTTTTTTAGTTATTGCACAAAAACGTAAATACTTTGATGTACTCGCTGAGAATTATTTTTCTAATAAATATTCTACCTATAAGTTTTCACTTCTACACATAACAGCAAATATAGCATATTAATAATGCTAATTCATTGTGCAACTTTGCTCGTATTAACATATCGTCAAATTAAGTCTTTGACAAGTCATCATATATGTAGCTGAGTATAGTTGAATTGGATCAGGAAATATCAACGCTTCACCTATATCTTGCCATGTTAGATTTAATTTTTTAAATTGATATTCCGAGTTAAGCCATTAATATTTGTTGATCGATTTTCCATTACAGTTTATTTTCTTTCTGCTCTTGGCCTCTACAGAAGTAGACTTGTTTTAAACTTTTCTTGGCGTATTATCACGTGTTGAAGCAATCGTGTCGCTGGAAAAATTCTAATTCAGTGAACAGCAAGATAATTTAATTTTGACGCTGTTATACACAGATTTCTTTCTACGGATACAAGTTTTATTAGTCTTTTATAATTATGGAATAAAATTCTGTGTTCTCATTTTCAAATTATTTTCTTCCCTAAGGGTAGTAACCCGTAAATTTTAGACAAAATTAGTAATCGATATCGAGCACACATTCCCACTGAATAAAATCCGCATCAATGTCGTATGTTCGTTCTGAAAATCAAATTCGGTCTAAGGAAAGGAAGAATTCTAAATTACCCAGTCATTTTAAGCATCCTGTACGAAATATATTAATACAAAAATTTTTATACTAATTATTACATAAATGTAAGTTTTGGTACGGATTGTTTACTCGAGGATTTAATAGAATTAAATCTACTACAAATTTGGCGTTTTCTTGAAGGCTGAATGTTTCTGGATAACTTTGTCAGAAGATGACTCAGTGTTTCATGATAATGTATTACCTTGCTATGTTATATAAATATTTAAATTGCAAACTAAATTATTCTCTGATCTAATTAATTTGACCAAACGCAGAATATCATTCTCGGAGTGTTTTATCAGCCACATTCTATCATTTACTTAATTTTTGTGGAATTCAAACATTGAGAAAAGCCAGAAATTTAAACATTTAAGTTGCTAAAATTTATAAAAGCCTAATTTATATTTATAATATACTTACAAATTATGTTTTTGTTTGGTGAAACAGTGAATTGTGGTGGACCAAATGTGCCTTTAGGTGGTAAAAGTAAGTGCCAAAATCTTGTTTAAAATTGTTTATATTGAAATTACCATTTACTTCTTAAATTTTTATATTTTTCAAATATTTTCGCCAGGAGTAGTCGTAAAATTCAATTTAATTAATTAAATGATGTTGGTGGATTTTAGATAAGTCTTCATTTTGACTAAATATCCGAATTCAAACAAATAAGTCATCCGCTGACCTTTACTACGTGTTTTGTTATCCGATCGCAATAGACCAATATGCGTTGGATGTTACGGATCTTTTCTTGCTTTGCCTGAAATATGTGCGAAATATACCTCATCGTCAGCATTTATTACGAAACTTCGGTCGTTCCTGCTAGTATGCTTTTCAAAATGCGTAAACAAATATACGTATAAAATAGCTTTTCAGGTAATTTCTAACCAACATTATTTTATATATGATTTATGCCGTTCGTCCCGTATGACATCATTTTACCTTTTCCGTTTATAATCTCACGAAATAGCAGGATATCGATCAATTTCCAAGGATAATTCTCATACACATTACCAAAACATAAGACATATGTTAGTTTTGGTGTTAAATGTGGTCAGTTTGCTTCCACGAGGAAGAATGCATTAACATGTTTAAATTTAATGTGAATATTTGTGTTTTCGGCATCTTAGAAAATTTTGCAAGTTGACAGTACATAAACATTTGTTTGCCAAAAATTTGATTGAAACGTAAGCCCTGATATCCTTCGTTATATGAATATGCATCAATGTAGTATATTCGTGCGGAAAATGCAGTTTTTATAAGAAAAATTAGAACACTTCTAATCTCCGTCGCCTTTAAGAAACTTGCTTTAAGTAAACATAGATATATCTCCAAATACAATGAATAACATAAATATTCATGCTGTTACATAATTGTAATGCAAACTTTTCAATTTTTTTCCCAAAATCGATGCACTTTACCTCGAAAACTGAACAATTGCAGACATTTTCCAGAGTACTGTACAGTTTTGGTAAACCTAGAGCTTCCAACTATCTTTTGGATGTATAAATTTATTCTCATTCGATACGTCTGCATAAATCTGGCTATATCTAGCTTTAGACAGTCTTAACACGATTTGTCCATCAAAGTAACTTTAAGTAGTTTAGATTTTGCTTGTTTTGATGCAAAATTTCATTTTAGTCATATCAAAGGGAAATTGTTTTGAAATATATTTTGTAGATTAACTTAACTTACAAAAATTACGCGGAAATAGATGTTTCTACTTTTTTTAGTTATTGCACACAAACGTAAATACTTTGATGTACTCGCTGATAATTTATTCGATAAATATTCTACCTACAAGGTTCCTCTTTCACACATGAAAGCAAATATAGCATATTTTTTTGCTAATTCATTGTGCAAATTTGCTCGTGATCACTAAGATTCAACTGCAGTGCGAGATAATTCTTCATATACTTAGCAGAGTATAAATGAATTGGATCACAAAGTATCACCGCTTCACAAATTTCTACCCATGTCAGATTAATTTTTTTGTATTGAGATTCACAGTTATGCCGTTAGTATTTGTAGTAAGATTTTTCATTATAGTTTATTTACTTTCTGCTCTTGGCCTCTACAGAAGTAGTCTTATTTGTATCTTGTTTGATGCATTAACACGTTAGAAAGCAACCGTGCTACTGGAATCATTCTAATTCAGTGAACAGCAGGATATTTTAATTTTGGTGCTGTTAGATGATTTCATTCTACGGACGGAAATTTAATTAATATTTTATAATTGTGGGAAAAAAGGCTGTGTTCTCATTTTAAAATGAAGTTCTTCATAATGTGCAGAGAGCCGTCAAATTTTAGTCAAAATTAGTAATAGATATCGAGGACACTTTTCCCACTGATGAAGAATCCGCATCATTGTCGTATGTTCGTTCCGGAAATCAATTTTGTCTAAGGGAAAGGGAGATTTATAAATTACCGTGTAATTTTAAGCATCCTGTAAATATATTAATACAAAATTTTTATACTAACTATTATATAATTGTAAGTTTTAGTCCTGATTGTTTTACAGGAGGATTTCATAAATTAAATCTAGAACAAATTTGGCTTTATCCTGTAGGTTGAATGTTTCTAGATAACTTTGTTACAAGATGACGCATAGTTTAGTGATAATGTATTTCCTTGCTATGTTATATAAATTTAAATTACAAACTAAATTATTGTCTGATCTAATTAATTTGACCGAACAGATCAAATCATTCTCAGGAAAGATTTATCAGCCGCATTCTATCATTTATTTATTTTTTGTGCAATTTAAAAATTAAGAAAAGGAAAAAATTTAAACATTTATGTTGCAAATATTTATAAAAGCCTAATTTATATTTATAATCTACTTACAAAATATATTTTCGTTCGGTGAAACAGTGAATGGTGGTGGACCAAATGTGCCTATTGGTGGTAAAAGTAAGTGCGAAAAATTTGTTAAAAAATGTTTGTATTTAAATTACAATTTACTTTATAAATTTGTATATTTTTCAAACAATTTCGCGAAGGCTGGTCGTAAAATTCAATTTAGTTAATTAAATTATGTTGGTGGATTCTAGATAAATTTTGTTTACCATAATTTTTTTTCAGTATCCAAATATATCGTGCTTTATTAGAGCTAAGAATGTAAAATTTAATTGCACGATAATATAAAATATTACCTCTTCCATTAGAACAACAATTATGTGAATGAATCATTGATTACATAAATTCATTTGAAAAAGTATTTAAATGCTGAATAGTATATCATTTCTTCTGAATGCAAATGCCAAAATAATTTTTTAACAAATATTAAATAATGAAAATAATATTAAAATATGAATTGAAATATGTGGCAAATATGAACATTTCCAGAATTACATTAGGCTGCACAAAGGCAAAAATGTTCACATTTGCTTCGCTATAAACTTAAACTCGTACATTATTCTAGCTTTCACAAGTTTTCATTTTGATCAGATATCCGAATTCAAACAAATAACTCCTCCGCTGACCTTTACTACGAATTTTGTTATCCGATCGCAATAGACGAATATGCGTTGGATGTTACGGATCTTTTCTTGCTTTGCCTGAAATATGTCCCAAATATACCTCATCGTCAGCATTTATTACGAAACGTCGGTCGTTCCTGCTAGTATGCTTCTCAAAATGCGTAAACACAAATACGTATAAAATAGCTTTTCAGGTAATTTCTAACCAACATTATTTGAAATATGATTTATGCCGTTCGTGTCGTATGACATCATTTTAGCTTTCCCGTTTATTAGCGCACAAAATAGCCTGACATCGATCAATTTCCAAGGATAATTCTCATACACATTACTAAAACATATGACATATATTAGTTTCCGCGTTAAATGTGGTCTGTTTGCTTCCACGACAAAGAATTCATTAACATGTTTAAATTCAATGTGAATATTTGTGTTTTTGGCATCTTAGAAATTTTTTTAAATTTGACAGTACATAAAAAGCTTCCTGCCAAATATTTGATTGAAACGTAGGCCCAGATATCCATTGACATATGGATATGCATCAATGTCGTAGATTCGTGCGGAAAATACATTTTGTAACAAGAAAATTTGAACACTTCACACCTTCGTCGCCTTTAAGAACCTTGCCTTAAGTAAATATAAGTATGTCTTCAAATACAAGGAACAAAATAAATCTTCATGCAGTTTCATAATTTTAATACTAATTTTTTATATTCTTTTCGAAAATAAATGTACTTTTATCTCAAAAGCTGGACCTTTTCAAGACTGCTGTTCATTTTTGTTAAATGTAGAACTTCCACCTCTCCTTTAGACGTATACATTTATTCTCATTCAATACGTCTGTATAAATCTGGCAATATCTGGCTTTGGATAGTCTAAACACGATTTTTCCATCAATGTAACATTAAATAGATTTGATTTTGCTTGTTTTGAAGCAAAATTTGGTTTTAGTCATATTATAGGGAAATAGTTTTGAAAGTTCTTTGGTAGATTTACTTAACTTACTAAAATCACACGAAAATAGATGTTTCTACTTTTTTTAGTTATTGCACAAAAACGTAAATACTTTGATGTACTCGCTGAGAATTATTTTTCTAATAAATATTCTACCTATAAGTTTTCACTTCTACACATAACAGCAAATATAGCATATTAATAATGCTAATTCATTGTGCAACTTTGCTCGTATTAACATATCGTCAAATTAAGTCTTTGACAAGTCATCATATATGTAGCTGAGTATAGTTGAATTGGATCAGGAAATATCAACGCTTCACCTATATCTTGCCATGTTAGATTTAATTTTTTTAAATTGAAATTCCGAGTTAAGCCATTAATATTTGTTGATCGATTTTCCATTACAGTTTATTTTCTTTCTGCTCTTGGCCTCTACAGAAGTAGACTTGTTTTAAACTTTTCTTGGCGTATTATCACGTGTTGAAGCAATCGTGTCGCTGGAAAAATTCTAATTCAGTGAACAGCAAGATAATTTAATTTTGACGCTGTTATACACAGATTTCTTTCTACGGATACAAGTTTTATTAGTCTTTTATAATTATGGAATAAAATTATGTGTTCTCATTTTCAAATTATTTTCTTCCCTAAGGGTAGTAACCCGTAAATTTTAGACAAAATTAGTAATCGATATCGAGCACACTTTCCCACTGAATAAAAATCCGAAAATTTGAGAACTTCACAACTCCGTCGCCTTTAAAAACCTTGCTTTAAGTAAATATAATTATGCCTTCAAATACAAGGAATAACAAAAATATTCATGCTGATTCATAATTCTAATACTAATTTTCCATTTTTTTTCTAAAATCAATGAAATGTTGCCTCGCAAGATGAACAATTCTTGACCTTTTCAAGAGTGCTGCTCATTTTTGGTAAATCTGGAGCTTCATTCCATTTTTAGACGTATACATTTATTCTCATTCTATACGTCTGCATAAATCTGACAATATCTGGCTTTGGATAGTCTAAACTTGATTTTTCCATCAAAGTAAATTTAAATAGTTTAGATTTCGCTTGTTTTGATGCAAAATTTCATTTTAATCATATCATAGGAAAATAGTATTGAAAGTTCTTTTGTAGATTTACTTAACTTACTAAAATCACGCGGAAATGGATGTTTCTACTTTTTTTAGTTATTGCACACAAACGTTAATACTTTGATGTACTCGCTGATAATTATTTTTTTCCACTAAATATTCTACCTATAAGGTTTCACTGCTACACATGAAAGCAAATGTAGTATATTTATAATGGTAATTAATTGTGCAACTTTCCTCGTATTAACAAATATTCATATTAGGTCTTTGACAATTCTTCATATACCTAACTGAGTATGAGTGAATTGGGTCAGATAATTTCAGCGCTTTTCGAATTCGTTGCCATTTGAGATTTAATTATTTTAAATTGAGATTCTTAGTTTTGCTCTTCGTATTTGTTGATCGATTTTTCATTACAGTTTATTTTCTTTCTGCTCTTGGCCTTTGCAGAAGTGGTCTTTTTTTATCTTGCTTTGATGCATTAGCACGTGATGAAGGAACAATGCTGTTGGAATCTATCTAATTCAGTGAACAGCAAGATATTTAAATTTTGGCGCTGTTTTACTCCTATATATTTCTACGGACACAAATATTATTTGTCTTTTATAAATCTGGAATAAAATGCTGTGTTTTCATTCTAAAATAATTTTCTTCCTAAAGGGCATTAACCCGTTAAATTTTAGGCAAAATTAGAAATCGACATCGAAGACACTTTTCGCTCTAACCCAGAAATACGCATCATTGTCGTATATTCGTTCTCAAAATCAAATTTTGTCTAAGGAAAGGGAGAATTCTAAAATATCCAGTCATTTTAAATGTCCTGCGCCAAATATATTAATGCAAACTTTTTAATACATTGTATTATATAACTGTAAGTTTTTCTTTTGATTGAATACACGAGCATTAATTATAATTAAATCTATAGCAATTTTTTTTGTTGAATTTTCTTGTTTAATACTAGAGATTTTAACGTAAACTTTATATCACTTATAGTCTTCTCTAAACTTTATTTGGTGCACGTTTGCAAAATTTGCATTCTTTCAGAAAATACGACTCATTCGAAATTTTCTGCGTTTTGCAATTTAATTTCTGATGACGCACACGTTTTAGGAATATTTGCACAAAATATAAAAACAGTGGACATACGCTCATATGTGCATTGTAATAGAGATAAACCGAAATATCTGTGCTTAGTTAATATTTCCTGGTTTAATTGTTACATAACTTCTTTCCATATAACAATATTCGAAGGTAATGTAAAAATATTAATTTTATTATCATAAGTCGATTATTTGGTTAAAATACACATTCTCAATAAGAATGATTTCCGTTCACGAATTTGTACGTCTATCATTTGAGTTATATGTTGCGGTGATACACCTAACTATAATTATTTATTTTCTATAAAAATAAAATCAAAATTAACATTTTATACGTGTATTCTTGACTGCTTCCTGGCGTTGTTCATGAACTGATAAGAAGGAATTATCTTGTTGATAGAGTTATTTAGGCACAAGAATTTTTGGCTTCGTTAATTTCTAAATTAAGCGGCAAAAGAATCAATTTTTAATTTAGTCAGTTATTAGATTTTAAAGCATTCCATGTGTTTTGCATAAGTCGTTATTCATACTGTTCCGGATAAATTTTACATTGATTAAATTTGAGCTGGATCTACTTCTCCTAAATTTCTATTAAATGTCTCAAATGAATAAAGGATTCTTTGAATCAAATATATAGACATGGGCTCTTGATATTCAATGTAGAAACTTTTATAAATTAAAGTATTCATTATGCTCCTGAACATTTAAAAACCAACAACATTTTTTTAATGATGACGTATTTAATCTTCTTTATAACGATTTTTATACTTAAAATGTTTTAATTTTAGTTTGAAAAACCATGGGAAAAATGAAAAACTATGTTGGCGTTTCACCTCAAATTGTTTCATTCGGTGTGGAAATGCGGCTTGCATAAGTCTATAGATTGTTTTGTTTGGGACAGACTTTTGATTGTTATTACAGCATCTAATACCAAGATAAAATTTTAATTTGGAATACTTTTCATTTTTGAATACTTCATAATAAAAAAGATGTTTAAAATATTTAATGCTTTCACAGCATTTTTACTGTTAATGTTATTTATCAAGAGTAAGGTTTAACTGCCACGGAAATCCAGTAAACATTAATAATTGCCACAAATGGCTTCTCGCAGATTTCGTTTGAATAAATGCTGACATGAAAGGTTTAATGTAATGCCTTTGATAAAAATCATAAAAGAAATTTAGTTACGTACTAAACAAAATTTATTGACACTTTTCAATAAATGTTGACCAGATTAAGATATTTATATATTTTTAAAAAGATAAAAATGGAAATTTGAAATGGGTGTGTGAGAGAGGGAGAGAAACACAAAAATTTTTAAAAAATTGTGTATCGATGTGCACAAACGTATTTCAGTGTAATTAATGCAAGCAAATAAAGCACGTTTGGGCGTTGGGCCTAAATTGGACCCCAATGCACGTAAATTAATGCATTTTTTCTAATTAACATTCGTCCCCCATTAAAATTGAATACTTGGTTCGTTCTTAGAATGTACATAAATAATTTCCGTTGCAAATACTTGAGGATAATATTAAAAGGAGATTTTTGCTTGAAATTCTCCATGTATTATTGCGCATTTGTAAATTTTTAACGTCTAAAACCCACAATAAATTTGAATAGAAGGATTGGTATTCAAAAAAATCATTTGTGGCGTCCAAGGTAAATGCATAACGCAAGTTTTCGATTCCTTACTGCATTATGAAGTTAAAATATATACCGAATCAACATTCATATGAGGTGCTGGAAGAAATGACAGCACAATATAAGGAATCACTAATGATCATCAGTGAATGATATCACCTTTACATTTGTTCGAAAGGTAATATACGCAAAACTTATTCTAATAGAACAAAATAATAAACTATGCAAGAAAGAAAGAGATAGAGCTAGTGAGATAGACAGTCGAAGAGGTGCAATGCCCAAACATTTACGTGCTTCATCTCCAGTCAAACATTTACAAAGTGTGACATAGTGGCTAAATGGTTGGAGAAATAGACAATGAGGCTTATTAGAGATGACCTATGTTCAGTATATGAAGAGTTGCTGTCAAAGACGAAACCTGATTAAATGTCATTTGTACATTATTGTGACAAATGTATGTATATAATAAGACTGGTGTTTATATCATGTTCGCAACCCTGATTTAATCAATTCAAAACTGTTTCGACTGGCTTTAAAATATTAGAAATAATTAAGCAGATAATAGTAAAATATCTAACGGCTACCTTGGAAAATTGACTAAATTAATTATTTGGTGTAATTATAGGAAACAAGCGAATAATTGATTTCAAATGAAGATGATCTAATTAATAAATATATTTAAGTTGAACGCTGTCTCTAACCTCAATTGAAGAGTTAAAACGGGTTTTTGCATCCTATACACAAGTTAAAACATTTGCCGTTATTAAGCACATACGCTTTTTCAAACGGACCCGATAGGTTGCATGGGCCGATATTTAAACTGATATTTGCATTTTGTGCTGTCAATACTGCGTTCTGGTTGCTGTTTATGGTCCTTAAGCTAGTTCGATGATAACAGTCTTTTGTCTGTTATTCCTTTTATCGACATAATTATCATCTTTATTATAATCATCATTATCAACATCATGATTATCATCATCATAACCATCATCATCATAATTATCATCATCAAAATAGTCATAAGAATGTTAATGAGAGCTCTTCGGAACTACATTAATATTGCTTAATTTTGACTGTTCTAATCTTAACATTACAAATGATTCTGTTGTTACTGCGTCTACCGTGTTACAAAAAGATTTTAAAACTGATCTTTTTTATACATTGCCGAAGGCGTTGAATAAATTATATGCAAAATAAGGCCTAAAAGTGACAATAAAATGGAATTTAAATTATATAATTGCATTAAAAAAACTAAAGCTAAATGCGATTGGTAACGAAATTAATACTTCACAGATGAAAATACAAAGCAGAACAGAACGTATATAATCATGATCAGAAACGTGTTATTGATTTCAAATTTTAGCAAGAATAACATAAATCAAAATGATCACTTATGAATATCGATGGATAACATGCTTCAAATGCACATACCATTTTTAATGTACTTTGCTTATTTTGTCATGACCTTGAATGGTGGAATTATTAAATTTGGTTAACTAACTATTATGGCAAACCTTTGCCAACTATTCGCAGACAAATTAATGCCAACGAGTATAACTTACTTTCAAGTATCCCTTCTTTCTTGAAGATAATGGAACGAATAATAATAGATAATTTAGAAATTAATTTACCATTAGGCCTTTACAGAAGCCAGCATAATTTTACGCAAGGATGTTCGGTCATAATTAATATCATATAATTGCTCTGGATGACAAAAATATGGAATTATTGATTGTTTTCATCGATAGCCCATAATTTTATGACTATAATCTTAATGCTGGTATGAATAATATTGTTTACTTTGATGTTGTTCCGGTTATATTTAAATTAAAGATCTATTATCTAAGTAATAAATGTTCGTCTATTCAATTTATTCAAAAACAATTTAGACTGATAAATATGAGGATAGGAATTTCACAGGGTTCTTAATTGCGTCCGATACCATTTCATTTTTTATTTGACAAATTGCCGAAGTTAGTCCCCGAAGACCAAATTTGCAAATTTGCTGATATTGTATATATGGTCTTTTAAATTGAAAAATCGAATATTGTTGCATCATTGAACGACCTGAGTTGATGTTTAATATCGTTTGTTTTGAGGATTTATCTAGAATACCTAAGAGTAAACTTTACGGATATAACAGAATTAAATATATTTTGATTTTCATGACTTTACAATTAATGACGTTGTCGTGATCAAAATCGCACTTTAATCTGAGGAACAAGGCATAATTATTCAGTGCACAGCTTCTGCTGATGCAAATATAGAGATAATAATTGGCCGCGATAAGAAAAGATGGTCGCTAATACAGCCAAATATATTGTCGAATGATATTCAGCTAAAGATGAATATTATTTGTATTAGGCCTATATTGCAATACGCAGCTGCTACTGGGAACCAATTCCAGAAATATCAGTCAAACAGACTAGAAGCAGATCGAAGCAATGTTTTGTTATAACGTGATATGGAAGCGTACAAAATGCGTAAGTTTAGGATAAAATTTGTAGCTTTGCAATCATTATGCTATAGATAGCTGCAATTCTGTGACCACATCGGGCACCTTAGCTGATGGACAGGAGTGTATATGAGTGCGATGAAGAAAACGCATGGAACAGAGTCAAAGTCTGGATTATCGGCGATTACAAACTATATTATAGAGTTAAATATACATTTCCGTTTATGCTGACTTAGTTTTATCATTCAGGTCACATCTGAGCTAATTTGTTAATAGGTTCGCAACACCTAAAACATACTTGCATATATATTAGTTCTCCGCAACAAAGAGTATTTAACTGTTATAAAGTCAATTGAATGCTTTCATGCTTACCGCGAATTGTGATACCTGATATCGATCAATGTCAGAGTGTATGGATTAACTGATATAACAGGTGTTCAGAAATTGTTGTAATTCTCAATTTCGGGGAACTATAGCATAAATTGATATCCATCATGTTGGTACCATGTACCGACTCGGAAACCATAGTGTTAGTACCATGTACCCTTTCGGTACTACAATGTTGGTATCGGTTACTGACACAAGCACCTGACCTTAATATTCAAAAGTTTCATCTACATGATATTCTTATCGACTGGCCAAGAATAACAAAATTCAACAACAATCTACTAGTATCCAATCAAGAACAAACAGGAACTCGACTAGTATCAACAAACATACAATCGGATTGGCAACAAACTGAAGTGGAAATAACAGAGGCGCATACGGTAAAAGAAGTTTCCAAACAACATGAGCGTTCAACACTCCAATCCATACTGGCGCTGTTACCATGTGAACAACAACTTTCGGTAAAATAATGTTGGTATCGGTTACTAACACAATAGGCATAGTGTTAGTATCATTTACAGACTCGGTATATATATTATATAGTGTGAGTTAGCGTTGAAGTCGCATTGTCGTAGACTATATGATGTTAGATTCACTATTGCAGGTTTACACATTCGTCTAGGAGATTGTACCGTCCTATAATCCCACATTCTTCAGCCAAATATATATATTAAGGGCGTAAAATAAGGGGCGTAGACCCGCTCCTACTGATGAGTTGCTAGTAAGCTCGAATCTAATGTGCATAAGATTATACTTTCCGTTCATGCTGACTTTGGTTTATCCTTCTGGTCACAACTGAACTAATTTGTTACTAGGTTCGCAACACATAATACATACTTGTATATAATATGGTAAAACGCTGGAAATTTAAAAATGGTAATGTAAACTACATAAAAATAAGGAACCTTCTGGAAATTTTGTTTATTTCGTTTAAATATATAATATTTACAAGCAATTAACAATTGAATGAATGGTTTATCTCCTGCTAGGATATTGTCTCAGCGACCTGGTCCCAAAATTCAAAATAAATGTGATCTGCATAAATTGCTGGGTGCTTATTACATTTGCATGGTTGAATAAACATACAAAATAACTCTGGAATGTGGCTTTATTTAGACCGAATAACAGTAATTTTAAATCTACTATATTTAGGTAGATTAACATTTTAATATTAATACTCGTGTAAAGAAACTCTGAGTGTGCTGAAGTTACTAATTTACAATTGCTTTTACTTATTTTATATTGCGATAATAAAAACACATTATAATATACCGTGAAGATTGCGCTAACTTAACAACATTTGTACTTCACTTTATTTTATATATATTTCTGATTCAGATATATGTCATACATCTGATACCATGTTTGATAAGTAAAAGGTAGTTTATACAATTAAAAAATATACATTCTATTATAAAACGCATATTGCACCATAAAATTATTTTTATATATCATGTATCAAATTGATTAAGCTGATCAATCACAGGACTTTTGCCTTCACCAAATAAAAATGCTTCTGTAAGAACTTAAAAAGGTACCTTAGATAGTGCCCGAATTTGTACTGATTTCCTTTTTAATAACAGCCATGTAATAATATGCTTAATATTGGGCTAAATAAGAATGAATACCTAAAGAATAAATCTCATTACATTTGTCCATTTAAGAAAACAGTTAAAGACTCAGAAGCAAATGTACCCCGGTTTGAGCCCCGTCCGCGGAAATATTTTCAACACTACTCGAGAAGTTCACAATAAGGACGAAACCGGTTTACTGAATCAGTTCAAATTGCTATTTTTGAAATCCTTTGTTTCTATTGCAAACATACATATAATGAGATTTCAGTTTATATGAACACGCAAACTTAATCTAAACAAACAAAAACCTTAAAAACATATATTAATTAAATGCGCGGGTAATGATATCAATTCTTTCAATCAAGTTTTCGAACTTCAAGTAAACACCAATACCACTGTATTTAACCAGTGGTCGAACAACATAGCAAAACTACCACCAGTCGCAACGCATTGACGCGTTTCGACCTTCCATGATCATCCTCAGAGTACGACGGCAAACTGATTAGCGAGGATCAATCCGCATTGAATATATATGGAAAGCAAAATTAGATATGCGGCTCTAACCTCTAGTAGTCTCGAATACATTGTACTTGACAGGAAATGTCGGCTGAACAATTTCTATGCAGTCACGAACATTAACAGTTTGCAGCTTTCACCACAAATAAAAATGGAGGCAATACAATTAAACAATAATTGATTGCGAGGGTGGTGTTAACAATTCTTTAAATCAACTTTGCGAGCTTGAAGTAAACACAAATCCAATTGTGGTAAAGAAGTTGTCAAAAAATAAAGCAAACTTACCGCCAGTCGGAAGGTCTGACGCGTTTGAACCTTTCATTTTCATCCTCAGTCATTGTTTTAAATCACAAGTCATTACCTTTATCTTGGCCAGTAGATTTTTAAGCGTAAATGTTGGATCACTTTCAGCCTTTTCTCTACTTTATTTGCTGCATGTTTACAAAAAGTGACATTCTTGGAATGAGTAAATCCGCTTCTTTCGACATTTAATTTCTGATGACATACACGTTTTAGGAAGATTTGCACAAATGATGAATACAATGGGCATGTGCTAATTTGTGCACTGTAATAGAGCTAAACAAAATTGCTGATAGAAACGAAATATCTCTGCTTAATTAATATTTCCAGGTTTATTTGATACATAACCTTTTTCCATTAAAAAAACTTTCGAAGGTCATGTAAAAGTATTAATTTAATAAGTTGGTGAAAATGAACATTCTCTAGAAGAAGGATTTTGTACGTCAATCATTCTAGTTATATGTGGCGGTGTTCCACATTGTTCAAATTATTTATTTTCTACGAAAATAACTTTAATATTGAAATTTTCGAGGTGTATTCTTGATTGGTTTTTGGCGTTGTTTATGAAATGATAAAAATGAAATAACTTTTCTTCAGGTTATTTTCAAGCACAATTTTTGGCTGTGTGAATTTCTAAATTAAGCGGCAATTGAATCTGGTTTTCCATTAGCTACTTGTTAGCAATTAATAAACTCTACGTGTTGTGAATAAGTCGTTATTTTTACAGTATTTGATAAAGATTCCATTGATTAAATTTGTCTTAGTTATAATTCTCCTTAATTTTTATTAAATATTTATGTGAAAATAAATTAACTATAAATAATAATTGCAATTATCCAATTTTTCAAACTGTAAAGTTTTTTTAAATTATTATTATTAAAGCTCCTAAAATTACAACCTTATAAAAAGGGAGACTAAACACGAATAAAGATTAGTGACTCGTTATCACTTTGTAGAATCATGCATAAATAAAGATTTAATTGAAACGAAAACTCAGCGTTTCATAGAATAATGTGGTTATAATATTTATCAATGTAGCCGTAGGAATTTCAGAAATTTAATTAAAAACATTGCTTTTCTAGACCAGACCATTTCAGATTATTTTATTTCCTAATCAAAAAATTTAGATTTATACTCATATGGACTTAGAAGGATAAGTGAATAAAAGTCATTAATAATTTTTGATAAGTTATTGGCAAGCTTCTTAAACCAAATAGAGAAAATAGGCACTCATGATGATAGATGTCAATGTGACGTCAAAATTTCAATAAATGAAAATAATATGAATGAATTTTCATGACTTTAAAAAATCATAATATCAATTTTATTTGTCGCAAAGAATTCTTGACATCAACAGGCAAGTCTTTTAGAACCAAAATTATGGCACACTTTCATATTAAATAACGCTTATATATATATATATATATATATATATATATATATATATATATATATATATATATAGAGAGAGAGAGAGAAAATTTTGTATAAATTTGTGCCTATAGACTGAAATAGACAACCGCAGTCTGTCATAATGAATCTGTAATCGTTTCCCCGTGAAGATGATATCTGAATAAATCTACATGGCGCAACATTATTAAATAGATAAATTGTCATTAGAAAATTAACTTGGCGTGAGGTAAAAATGTGAAACCGGAATTAGAGAGAGTTTGGCCTTTCTTCGTATTCATCAAGAGTTTTTCAGTGTTGAAGCGCATATTTACTTTGGATTATAGTGACTTAACCAATTAACCATTAAAGCGTGCCCCACAGGAAACTTTTAATCATATATCAACTAATCTTTTATAGTAAGTCTTTTGTTTATTTGAAGAAAATAAAGTCTCCTGAAAAATAAAGTTCCAACTAGCCACCTAATTTCTTTCATTATTGAATAAACACAATTAAATACGCGGAATTTATATCACTATAATATCGCATAGAGCTATTTTTCCTCAATTATTCGTTTTCAACATGAACTAAAAATTGCGTAAGTCCTAGATTGAAACTCATGAAGTGGCCAGGTCTATTCACTGTTCAGGTCTCACCACGTTCATGCCACAATTTCCGCGATTGTTTCTAAACTGGAGTCCGTTTTCTTCGGAATCTGCGAGTCATCGTCTGCGGCATTCAGGCCGCGTGTCACATGCAATTTATCTTTATACAAGGAAATTTTATTTTTGCTCACACTTTCCCTATGAATAATTTACGTGGCCTCTATTTTGACTTGAAGCATAAAATAGCAGAACTTTCGCAATAATTATAAATCATAATAATAAACACTAGAAGAACTTCTAAAGAATTGAATTATCATGCTTTGATTTTATCATGCGTAAATTTAGTCTGCACAAGATTTCAAACGTTTTTCATCAAATTGACTAATGCGACAGAACTGCCGAGGCCGTGGTTCATTTTGGCACAAAATTACATCGCAGTCTGTTGGGCAGCCAAGAACTCGCTCTTGCTTCAATTTAAATTAATATGCCAACTTGTTTTCTTTGTCTATTTTTTTATTTAGGTAAAGGCTATTTTGTCTCTCATTTGATCTGGTGTTCCGTCCACATACACATTTTCTCTCATTTTAGAAAAAACGCCGCTTCTCCAAGAAATGGATATTGAATAACGATATTATTAGTAGAGTGCATCATTGATATTTGTTGAGCATTTAATCCAACCAATGAAAAATATTGTAATTACAATTCAAGTTGACCCGTTTCGTCCATACTTGCCATTCATCAACCAGGGCTCCAAACGAAATACTTTTACTTCGGAGTCTTGCCAATTATCGACCGAGTTATTTAAGCCAAGCCATTTTCTATTTTAGTTCTATAAACAAATTGCAGTGTTAAATAAGTCTTTTCTTCATGTGGAGCATAGTGAGCATCACGTTTGATACAAAAACTCCATTTCTAGAATAAGAATAACCCAGATTCAGACTCAAAACATTTACTTCGCCAACTTTCGAGTTAAACACATCTCCAAACGAGATTCGCACTAAGCGCCTTTCGCCGTCATGTTCCAGTTTGTGCTGTTAGAAAATGAAATTCTAATTAATTGGAAAAAATGAGTTTTAATTACTGAAGGTGGTAGGAGAATAGAAAAAAGGAACACTAGCGTGAAATTAAATACATTGTTCCATGATCAATTCAATTTTAATTACGCAGGCATCAAATCAACTAAATATCACATTAAACTGCTCTATCTTGTGTCAAAATTTTGTATGAGAAAAAGGAAAATTCGTGTACGTGAGCAAATTTTAGCAATAAAGAAAAGTTCAATTGAACGATTGCAAATCAATAAAATTAGTTTAAAATAAACACCTTGTTTTCCGCTTACAGCTGTCAAAATGTTTTTAATCTTATCATACTTAACTTTCGTTGAAACGATTTTCATTCTTAAAATATTTTCATTTTAGATTTAGTTTCCATGAGCTTAATTTAAAACGACGGAGGTATTTCACGTCAAATTGTTTCATTCGAAGTGCAAATGCGACTTTTATAAGTCTCAAGATTGATTTATATGGAACAGAGATTTGATTGTTATTTTAACATCTAATAATCGGATAAAATTTTAAAGTAACTTTGGTATACTTCATAATAAATGAAATTGTTTCTATATTTCATGCTTTTCCTAACGTTTTACCATTAATTTTGTTTTTTAAGAGTAAAGTTTAACTGCAACAGAATCCAGCTAACATTAATTATTTCCAAAAATAGCTTCTCGCAGTTTTCTTTTGGAAACGGGCTATTATGAAATGTTTAGTGCCATTCCAATGAGCACAATTAAAAGACAAATTGCTTTACGTACTGAAAAAAATTATGTTCTGTTTATTATTAATGTAATCCATAATATAGCACAGTGGCGGTTTCCACCAATTAAACGAAAGCAGGCATCAATATCGACCTTCCGTTTTATTTATTAATATGGTATAATGTCTAACGCCTGCCTTGGAATATTAATTAAATTAATTATTGAGTATATTCATAATTAAACCAGCGACTATTTGACTGCAAATGAAGATGATCTATTTAAAAAATATATATTTAAGTTGGAAGCTTTCTCTAATCTCAATTGAAAAGTAAAAACAGATTTTTAAAGCCTGTACATAATTTAGCACATTGGCCGTTTCCAGCAATTAAACAAAAGCCGGCACTAATATCAACCTCCATTTTATTTGTTAATACATATGGATGTAATTTTGATCAACGTATGTTGGCCAATCCACCTGCCTATCAAAAACCGGATTGAATGAGTACTGCAATTTAAAATTGCGTAAATTCCAAAAGAGATTTAACGACGGAGATTTGGAAAAACGTTATTAATAATTAATAAACTAAATAACAAAAACGAGTTATCAATGTCTGAAGCGTGGAGGATTAAAAATTTTCATAATTTTTATGCAAGCATTAAAAGAATATTCGGGCATTTATCATGAAACAGCAATGTTGAACGCAAATGATCGTACATAGCCCTATTTCACAAACGCTGTCCCTTTCAATTTTAGATTTTTTTCGTGTCGAATTAAATTAAATATATTGAGTTTGAGATACTATAACCAGTTTGAATTCAAATTTCAACTTATGCTTATGGTATGCATTTCCTTCTGGTAGAACCTAATTTGAATTTTTTCTTACCTTTGATACTAACTAAACATCTACGCTACCTAGTTAAATTCAGACAATACATTATTTGGAAATTTATATGTATTTGAAGTCTAGCCACAAACATTAGGCAATATATAACTTCGATATTCGTTACAACGTTTAGTTGAAACAGTCATAATTATTTAAATGTGATCTTGTCAAAACACCAGAAAGAATTACTCTCCTTAGGAGCAAAATTCTGTGTAGTCAAGAAAAACCTAAGTGAACTTAACTCTATTGACATTCAGGCTGGAACGGAAATTTCTACAATGACTTAATGAAAGACACCACCCCACATACATCAAAGAACCAAGGACTGAAAGCTGCGATAGTAAGCGCACTATAACAATACAAGAAGGAATTCAAAAGCAGCCAAATCATCACAAAAGAAAACACATAGACGAACTCAGTAAACCACAATCAGACAAATCCATATGACTCGCCACACCCGACAAATGATCAGGAATTGTTTTACTTAAAGCCTGAAGTCCCTGAACAATATCATAAGTGATCAATCTAAATTTAAACCAGACATCAGACAGAAATATGATACTACAAACATCGAATCAAGAATTAATGCAATTCTGAAAAAAATGGAAAAACACGTTTTAACATCGGTGTCTGATTTCGATATAAGATCAAAACTCATAGAAGACATCCAAAAGTCAAACTCCGTCGGAAAAAATACCGCAAGACCGTACGGCAAACTAAAATTTCACAAAGCCGTGACAGCCTCAGGAACTCCCTCGATGCGGCCTTTTATGTCGACAAAATAAACCAGCCAGGTTTCTCTGCAAAATACTCCAACTAATACGAAGCATCATAAACGTAAACACTATCAAGGACTCCTTCGTACTAGCATATGAACTGAAGGAGAGGAACATTCTACAGAATAAAATGGTCTTGCTTGACGTCTCATCCTTATTTACAAACATACCATTGGATAAGACAACGGAGATATTGTGTGAACTTATCAAAAGTGAATTTTTTGATTTCCCTATAGACACTAATGACATCAAAGACCTCATATTAACATGTGCGAAAAACGTGCAATTTACATTTGAAGGGATATACTACCGCCAGATCAATTGTGTAGCTATGAGAAGTTGCATTGCACCCCTCCTGGCAGATTTATACATGTATCATCTTGAAAAAAACGAGCCTAAAATGTATAATTGACCAGTGCGCACTCTACAAAAGGTATGTAGATGATACCATGTGCAGAAAAAACATTTGCAGAACACGGTGAAACGATAAACTACATTGGTAAAAATAGCACTCGTAAATGTAACAGTGAACAATGCGCACAAACGGTTAATTCTATTGCCATCGAACAATAATGACCAGATCTCAGACATCACTTTGCAATACAGCGAGAAAGACCTTTACATGCAAACAGGCACACACACAAACACAAACGCATACACACTTACCAATCAGCCAAAACAAGAAATAGAAGTAAAAGCGAGTCAGATTTGTTATCAATGTGACTGCATAAAAATTGTGCAGCCGATATTTCCAGTCAAGTTTAATGTATGCGAGACAGCTAGAGGTGAGAGCCGCTTATCTAACTTTGATTTCCATATATATTCAATGCGGTTTGATCCTCGATTGTCAGTTTGCTGTCGTACTCTGATGATGATCATGGAAGGTGGAAACGCGTCAGTGTGTTGCGGCTGGCGGTAGTTTTCTTATGTTGTTCGACGACTGGTTAAATGTTATGGGATTGGTGCTTACTTCAAGCTCGCAAACTTGATTTAAAGAATTGTTATTAATGTGTTTTTTCTTCCTAATTAGATATATACTGTTAAATATTGAAAGGCAATGGACATTACAAAGAATATATATATATATATATATATATATATATATATATATATATATATATATATATATATAGACATGTCTTTAAAAATAGCCAACGCTTCGCAAAATACGACACATACATCAATTACGGACGCAATTACAATGAAAGCGATGACACACCAAATGACGTTACGCAAAAGGAGTGGTCTAAATTGCACAAAAGCAGTGGTCTAATTGCGCAAAGCAAACGCTAGCATAACGAAGAGGAGATTGGTTACAACACATGCACAGTGGGATTGGATGAACGAATATTCTAACGAATCCAGAACAATGGCTATAGATACAGGTAGAAATAAGATTTATTAATAAATGTTATTCCATGGAGTACGTTGTTTGTTCTTATATATATATATATATATATATATATATATATATATATATATATATATATATATATATATATATATATATCATATTAACTTTAACACTGGGAAAATTCTCCTTAGGTATTCTATTCGGCCACCATGCAATTATTGAGGCTGTTTGTCGTCTCTAAATGGTATGTTTAGGAAAACCTGCTTGACGGTATTCTCTCCAGTGCGAATCTGCCGTGGTCTGATGTTGACATCAATGCAAGGCCCTGGGTAGTTTTTCATTAACTAAATTTTCCTGAGGTAACCCAGTTCATCCTCCATCTTGTGTTTAGAGCAGATCTACCTGGTTCTGTTTGCTAGGTTGATTACTAAGTATCTTTTGTGCGATTTTGGCACACTGCTGTTGTAGTGAATGTATTTTCCGGTGAAAGTGGATTTTCTATATATGGCCAGTATCAAATTCCCATTTTCTTCGCGAGTGAGTTTGATGTCAAGGAAAACCTGCTTGACAGTATTCCCTCCAGTGCGAATCTGCCGTGGTCTGATGTTGACATCAATGAAACGCCCTGGGTAGTTTTTCATTAACTAAATTTTCCTGAGGTAACCCAGTTCATCCTCAATCTTGTGTTTAGAGCAGATCCACCTGGTTCTGTTTGCTAGGTTGTTTACTAAGTTTCTTTTGTGCGATTTTGGCACACTGCCATTGTAGTGAATGTATTGTCCGGTGAATGTGGATTTTCTATATATGGCCAGTGTCAAATCCCCGTTTTCTTCGCGGGGGAGTTTGATGTCAAGGAAGGGAAAACTGTCGTCTTTCTTTACCTCGAGAGTGAATTTGCTTGTTTGAGGATTTCGGAAGTGTCTACTGCTTCTACATGCCTTCTGTAGGGTGTGCACTGGTCAATTATATATTTTAGGCTCGTTTTTCCCAGATGATACATGTATACATCTGCCAGGAGGGGTGCGATGCAACTTCCCATAGCTACACCATTGATCTGGCGGTAGTATAGCTGATATAGAAACCAAGGACCTCATGAAGTTCCTGGACAAATTTCCTACACAATCAAAATTTCCTACGAACCCAGACGCTTTTATTTTACAGTTATTCAAAATTTATCTTGTCAAAACACCAGAAAGAATTACTCTCCTTAGGAGCAAAATTCTGTGTAGTCAAGAAAAACCTAAGTGAACTTAACTCTATTGACATTCAGGCTGGAACGGAAATTTCTACAATGACTTAATGAAAGACACCACCCCACATACATCAAAGAACCAAGGACTGAAAGCTGCGATAGTAAGCGCACTATAACAATACAAGAAGGAATTCAAAAGCAGCCAAATCATCACAAAAGAAAACACATAGACGAACTCATAAAACTACAATCAAACAAATCCATACGACTTGCCACCCCCGACAAAGAATCAGGACTTGTTATACTTGAAGCCGACGCTTATAGGAAGTCCATGAACGATATAATAAATGATCAATCTAAATTTGAGCAAGACATCAAACAGAAAGATGATTCAACAAACATCGAATCAAAAATTAATGCAATTTTGAAAAAGATGGAAAAACACGTTTAAACATCGGTGGCTGATTCCAATATAAGATCAAAACTTATAGAAGACATTCAAAAGGCAAAACCCGTCGGAACAAACACCGCAAGATTGTACGGTAAACCAAAACTCACAAAGGCGTGATAGCCTCAGGAGCTCCCTCGATGCGGCCTATTATGTCAATGATCAACGCTCCACAACATAAACAAGCCAATTTTCTCTAAAAAATAATTCAACCAATACGTAGCATCATAAACGAAAACACTATCAAGGACTCTTTCGAACTAGCAATGAACTGAAGAGGAAGACAATCCTACTGAATAAAATGGTCTTGCTTGACGTCTCATCCTTATTTTTAAACATAACGCTCGATAAGACAACGGAGATCTTGTGTGACCTCATCAAAAATGAGTTCTTTGATTTCCCTATAGACACCAATGACATCAAAGACCTCATATTAGCATGTACTAAAAAAGTGCAATTTTCATTTGAAGGGATATACTACCGCCAGATCAATGGTGTAGCTATGGGAAGTTGCATCGCACCCCTCCTGGCAGATGTATACATGTATCATCTGGAAAAAACGAGAATAAAATGTATAATTAACCAGTGCGCACTCTACAAAAGGTATGTAGATGATATCTTGTTGTTCATCTCAGAAGCAGCAGACACTTCCGAAATCCTCAAACAAGCAAATGGAGTCGAGGTAGAGAAAGACGACAGTTTTCCCTTCCTTGACATCAAACTCACTCGAGAAGAAAACGAGGATTTGACACTGGCCATATATGGAAAATCCACTTCTACCGGATAATACATTCACTACAACAGCAGTGTGCCAAAATCCCCCAAAAGAAACTTATTAAACAACCTTGCAAACAGAATCAGGAAGATCTGCGCTGAACACAAGATTGAGGAAGGACTGGGCTACCTCAGGAAAATTTTGCTAATGAACAACTACCCAGAGCGTTACATTGATATCAACATCAGACCACGGCAGATTCGCACTAGAGAGGATGCCGTTAAGCAGGTATTATTAAAGATACCAATTAGAGGTTACGTACCAGCCTCAATAATTTAACAGCAGCTGAATAGAATACACACACACACACATATATATATATATATATATATATATATATATATATATATTATCCCATTTAAGTGGGATGCAATTTCCCGAATAGCACGAAAGAAAGTAGGTTTTAACATGCACATTTAATGCAGCTAAACTACGAGTGTTATTAAGTGTAACAGACATGCCTTTACCAGCATTCAAAGACAAACAGTCGTTAATGTCGACATCAAATATTATTTACCAATAAACATGAGCAAGTTGTTTATCAACTTACGTAGGCCTTTCGGCCAGAGAGTTAATTACTGGTATGAGAGAACATTGTAAATTAAACGCCTGTTTTAAATAAAATGATGAATACAAGTCTGAAATTTCGCAGCACATCCTTAAAACGTCATGAGTATGTTCCCCAGGCGTAGCATTTAAAATTCTTACTAAATGCAATAAAAAGGAGCCATCCACATATGAAGCCTTATGGATAAACAAATTGCAGCCGGATTTATGCAAGCAGAAAAAGCATGTTCAGGCATTGAGCTTAAACTGGAGGCAACGCATGCAATTGATTGGTTTTATTTTTCACTCATTCTCTATGTTTACATGATTCTATCTTGTTTTGCCACACAATTTATATATATAAATATATGTTTATTTGTAGATACTTGAGGAAATAATAAGAGAGAGGCATTTCTTGTATTTCATTACATACATATATATATATATATATATATATATATATATATATATATATATATAATTGCACGGCGGCTGAATAGAATAAATAAGGAGAATTTTCCCAGTGTTAAAATTAATATAAAATTTAGTACACAGAGAATCATGAGGTCGGACGCCAAAGATCTATTGCCAATTCTTTCCAATTCATTCATAGTCTACAAATTTTCATGTATATGCGGTAGGACATATATCGAAAGTACGAAGAAGCAATTGATGAGCAGAATCCAGCGACATTTGTCATAGAAATTGATTAACAAAGGCTTGGCACCGTCAGTAAAATCAGTTATTTCCGATCATATATTGGCAACGGGGCACCCTGTCAATTCAACCAATTTCACAATTCTACATTAAGCAAAATCAGAAAAAAATATTATTTATTTATGAAGCCCTCTATATAAAACAACAAGCATCTGACCTTAATTTTCAGAAGTTTCATCAACATAATATTCTAAGCGTATGACCAAGAATAACAAAATTCAACAACAATCTACTGGAATCCAGTCAAGAACAAACATGATCTCGACTAGAATCAACAAACATACAATCGGATTAGCAACAAATTGAAGTGGAAATAACAGAGGCGCATACGGTGACAGAAGTTTCCAAACAATATGAGCGTTCAACACTGTAATCCACACTGGCGCTGTTACCATGTGAAAATTAAAAATTTGCGCAACAAGGTGAAACGATCAACTACACTGGGAAAAATAGCACTCTTACATGTAACAGTGAACAATGCGCACAAATGGTTAATTCTCAAGCCATCAAAACAATAATCGCAAGATCTCAGACATCACTTTGCAATACTGCGAGAATGACCTTTACATGCAAACACGCACACACACAAACACAAACGCATACACACTTACCAACCAGCCAAATGTAGGAAAATAAGTAAAAATGAGTCAGATTTGTTACCACTAGCATAATCAATTGAAAACCCAAAATGTATATATATGTATGATTGTATAGCGATGATTAGTATTCACGAAATAAATGACCTTTATCCACTTTGTTATTGTGTTCTTTCTTCATAATAAGAAATATACTGTGTAATAATAAAAGGCATGGACATTATAAAGATATATATATATATATATATATATACATATATATAATTATTTCGGCAGGATTTGAATCAAAATGCCTTCGGGATGAAGTAACTAATGTATACAACAATTAATACACATCGTAAAAATTTAAGGTGCTCTATAAAGTGCGAATCGGTTTATTAGTCTAGATGTATTAGATGAGTTACAAAATGTGTGGTTTTTATCGAATAATTCTATACCTGCACCGTTGCGTTTCTCACAATATTAAGCACATAAGTTTCTTCGTAATCCGACGCCAAAATTAATTGTCTGGTTGGCGTTAGGAGCGATAGGTTCTGTGAGACGTTACGTATATTGATATTAACATTAGAGCTGTTAATAGTGCGCTATATAACATTTAAATACTGTTTGTTGCGGAGAACTAATATATATGCAAGTATGTATTGTGTGCTCAAACCTAGTAACAAATTAGTGACCTGAAGTATAAGCCAAAGACAGCGCGTTATAGTTAGTTTTTAAAGCCCTTAGGCTAGTTCGATGAAAAGTGTCGATTTTTTGCTACACTTTCGTGGCCATAATCATCATCATAACCAAAGTTAATATCATCATCTTCATCCTAAATATCATCATCATCATCATCATCATCATCATCATCATCATCATCATCATCATCATCATCATCATCATCATCATCATCATCATCATCATCATCATCATCATCATAATTATCATCATCATTATGGTGTTCATCACCATCATCATTACCATCTTCATAAAAATTTTAAAGATAATCATAATGCCAACAACACGAGAAAAAAAATGTCAACCATAATAAAAAATCGCCTTCATCAATATCACAATCAACAGAACCATCATCATCATAACCATCAATACCATCACCATTATAATCATCATTATTATCGACATCATAATCATTATCATAATAATAATCGTCAAAAGCATTATCAGCGTCGTCGTCCTCATCATCATAATCATCATCATAATCATCATCAACATCATCATCATCATCATCCACTTCATCATCATCATCATCATTATCAAAATCGGCGTAACAATTTTGATTATCATAACAAATTAGTTCAGTTGTGATCAGAAGAATAAACCAAAGGCAGCATGAACGGAAAGTATAATCTCATGCACATTCGTTTCGTGCTTACTGGCATCTCAGCAGTAGGAGCCGGTTTTACGCCCTTTAACCATTATATATTTGGGTGAGGAATGTGGGATAATAGGACAGTACAATCACCTTGACTAATATGTAAACCTGCAGTAGGGAAGCTAACATTATAAAAAGTCTCGACAATGCGACTTCAACGCTAACTCACTCTATATACTGACTCTGTAAAGGATACTACCTCTATGCCTATTGTGTTAGTAACCGATACCAACCTTATTGTACCGAAAAGTTACATGATACTAACACTATGGTTTCCGAGTCGGAACATAGTACCAACATGGTGGATATCAATTTATGCTATAGTTCAACGAAATTGAGAATTACAACAATTTCTGAACACCTGTTACTCCAGTAAATCCATACACTCTGACCTTGATCGATATCAGTTATCACATTTCGCGGTAAGCATGACATCATTCAATTCAATATATAACAGTTAAATACAGTTTGTTGCGGAGAACTAATATATATGCAAGTATGTATTAGGTTTTGCGAACCTAGTAACAAATTATTTCAATTGTGACCAGAAGGATAAACCAAAGGCAGCATGAACGGAAAGTATAATCTCATGCACATTCGTCTCGTGCTTACTGGCGACTCATCAGTAGGAGCCGGTATTACGCCCTTTAACCACTATATATTTGGGTGAGGAATGTGGGATAATAGGACAGTACAATCTCCTAGACGAATGTGTAAACCTGCAATAGTGAAGCTAACATCATACAAAGTCTACGACAATGCGACTTTAACGCTAACTCACACTATATAATATATATACCGAGTCTGTAAAGGATACTAACACTATGGCTATTGTGTTAGTAACCGATACCAACCGGAATATGGTACCGAACATGATGCCTAGAGAATTTACTGCTCCGTTAATACTGTTTTGGTGTATCCTTCTGGTCATCAACTGAACTAATTTGTTACTAGTTTCGCAACACCTAATACATACTTGCATATATATATTAGTTCTCCGCAACAAACAGTATTTAATTAATATCAGCAAGCGACCCAAGAAACCGGAGGTTTGCAGCAATTTTCCTACCAAATTTTGGAAATCTGGGAAAGAAAAAAACTATTATAGAAAGAGAAATTATTTTAGAAAGAGAGAACATAATCTTTAAAACACAGGCGTTTGATTGATTTTAGTTGTGGACTAAAGACTATCATACACTAGCATGAATGATGGAACCCAATTCACTAATGATCTTCAATTTTTATTTGTATATCAAGGATATTATGTGGATGTAGGTAACATTAACAGACTTTTTAACTTTAATATACCCTATCAATTATCTTATAATGATTTACGCAAATTATAAAATAATCAACTACCGGTTAGGAATGCCCAGACCCTGAATATTGTGAGACGGAATTTGATTCTCCTTACAGATACATGGTCGTTAATTACTTCAAATAACTAGACTTTAAAAAGGTAAACCTTGGATGTAGGTATCTAAATGACAATTTGGTAAAGGGCAAGCCCCCGAATGAACATATAAAATGCTTCAGAATATACTGAGAGCTCTTCGAAAATACGCACAAATTGTTTGATTTTGGCTTTTTTAATCACAAAAATACAAATTATCTTGTTGTTACTGTGTCTACCATGTTACAAAATGTATTTAAAACCGAAGGCGTTGAATAAAATTATATTCAAACTAAGTATAAAAATGGTCAATTTAATGGAATTATAGCTTTTTAACAGCATTCAAAAATTTAATACAAATTACTATTGGTAACGAAATTTACTCCTCACAAATGCAAATACAAAGAAAAACAGGAGGGATAATCTTGTATATAATCATGATCAGAAACTTGTTTTTGACTATCAAATTTTAACAAGAATAATAAAAATCAAAGTGATCACTTATGAATATCAATGATAAATCTTCTTCACATGCTTGTAAACATTTGTGAATGTACTTTATTCTTCTTTTTAATGATCTTGAATTGTAGAATTATAAAAGTTGGTATACTAACAATTATCGCAAGATCGGTGACAACTATTCGCAAACCAAACAATGTCAACGACTGTAATTTTCTCTCAACGATCGCTTCATATATGAAGATAATTGAACGAGTAATAATAGATTATTTTGAAACTAATTTACGACTGGACATTTTCAAAAACAAGTATAAATTTGCGTAATGCTTTTTGACCACCATGAATATCATATTATTTTTATGGATTAGACAAAAATACGGAATAAATAATTGTCTTCATCAATATTTCATTTTTTATTATAATTTTAATGCTATTGTGAGAAAGATCGTTTCCATTGATGTTATTCTAAATATAATTAAATTAAATAAATATTATCTAACAACTTAATTTATTGACATTCGAGTTAATAAAAAACTATTTATACTGTTAAAATTAACGCAGGGTTCTTAAATGGTGCTAATTACATTTGTGTACACAGTAACTCTGGGAAGTGGCTTACTTTAGACCGAATAGCAGTAGTTTTAAATCTACTATATTTAGATAGATTAACATTTTAATATTAATACTCGTGTGAGTAAACTCTGAACGTGTTTTAGTGCTTGTGTGAAAGATATTGTGAAATTTAGCATTGCACTGTGTTTCAAATGAATAATTTACAATTTCAATTAGTTAATTTGCATCATGATTATGAAAATACATCATAACCTAATGCGCAGATTTCGTAAACTTAACGGACTTTGTTATTCATTTTATTTTAGATATATTTATGATTCCGATGTTTGTCATACATTGAAAATATGTCTTTAGCTAACTGTGTTTGATAGAACTTTGCTAGTTTAAATCCAAATAAAAAATATATTCCATTAAGAACATTTATTGAACCATAATTTTGATTTTCTCTGTAAGATCTCAAAATGATTAAGCTTGTCAACTAAATGATTTTGGCCTGCACAAATTAACATATTTCTGTAAAAACTTAAAACAGTACCTTAGATGATAGACGAATTTGTAATGAATTTGTTCTATAAGCGCCATTATTTTATTATAAGAATCTAAAATCGAACCCCCATACTGACAGTAATTATCACTATCAAAAGACTGCTCGATGTAAACCTAACAAAAGGAGAGTACAGATATGGCCATATTTAAAATCGAAAATAATTTACATACGCAGGAGATTTGATTAATAAAGTCATAAGCGATAATAAAATTATATGAAATGTAACTTTTGAAAATTATCAAGCAGATTAACTACGTAAATGTCTTTAAAAATAATGATTATACATAATCGATTCATCTTAATTCATGCCAGAGATTAAGCAGCAATATGTGAAAATATTTTTAAAGAATCTGCTGTTAAGTCATCCTCTTATATTTGATGTTGGCTTGCTCAAATCATAATTGTACCATTGCTATTTTATTCAACGGCTGGTGAGACCGGTGTTTACTGCGAGCTCACAAGATTGATTTAAATAATTATTACCACCACTCGCGCAATCAAAGATTCTATAACTGAATCATCGATATTTTGAAATCATCACCGGCAACAATTTAAACCGTTTTGTTTCCTCTATTACAAAACGGTCATAAAACCAGCATCCTATAATGAAAGGAACGCGGAACGCACACATAAATCATCAAACTGACTTCGAAATCATTGTTTAAAGTAAAATGTTCATTAAGACAACACGAGTATAACAGCCTCTTAAGATAAATCGATTGTAGCATACGTTAGAAATTTAATTTATAACCTAATATTAAAGGGAAAAGTTATTCTGGAATACAAAGAGACAAACATTTGACATTGATCTTTGCAAATAGGAGATGGGGCACTGTTTTATATGGAAATGTACCTAAGAAGAGACAATATTTTTTTGCTTTATTCTGCAAATAGGTTGAGCATTTATTTTCGAACACGTGAAGAAAAAATGTTTCCAGTAGAACTTTCCCTACATCTTATCCATTGATATGCTTAAGAAATAAAACACAAGATCAAATTTTGTGTAACTAGAATCATAAGTTATATATATATATATATATATATATATATATATATATATATATATATATATATATATATATATATATATATATATGATGTCCATTCTTTATTAATTTAACACAGTATTCTTATAATTAGGAAAACACGAATAACGAAGTGGATAAAGGCCATTTATTTCGTGAATACTAATCATCTCTTATACAATCATAAATGTTTATACATTTCGGGTTTTCAATTGATCATGCTAGTGGTAACAAATCTGACTCGTTTTTACTGCTGTTTCTTGTTTTGGCTTGTTGGTGAGTGTGTATGCGTTTGTGTTTGTTTGTATGCGTGTTTGCATGTAAAGGTCATTCTCATCATCGTATGCGCCTCTGTTATTTCCACTTCAGTTTGTTACCAATCCGATTGTATGTTTGTTGATTCTAATCGAGAGCCTGTTTGTTCTTGGCTGGATACTAGTAGATTGTTGTTGAATTTTGTTGTTCTTGGCCAGTCGATAAGAATATCATGTTGATGAAACTTTTGAATATTAAGGTCAGGTGCTTGTGTCAGTAACCGATACCAACATTTTAGTACCGAAAAGGTACATGGTACTAACACTATGGTTGCCGAGTCGGTACATGGTACCAACATGATGGATATCAATGTATGCTATAGTTCACCGAAATTGAGAAATACAACTATTTCTGAACACCTGTTACTCCATCAAATCCATACACTCTGGCCTTCCGTTCGACGTTCGCGTAACACATCTCAATAACTTGAATATTTACCTTTTCGCTTTAACTTGTAAGTCAAACATGAGGGTGCCATTTATTGAATTTCCATGATCTTCATCAGAGCACGACGAAACACTTATCAGCCCTGATCAAACCGCACAGCGTGTATATGGAAATCAAAATTAAATGCGCGGCTTTTACATCTAGTAGTCCGGTATGGATTGAATTTGACTGCAGATATTGGCTGCTTAATTACTAATCAGTCGCGATCGAAAACTTCTAGTAGCTCCTTCTGCTGACAAACTATTATATTTATTTATTAGGTAAGAACATACATATTTATTTAAAATTTCAAATGTTAGATTGATACGTATGACAGATGAAAATTATGTTTAATGAACCGCAATTAATCACATGAATAATGTGATGCAAAATTAGAGGACTGTGTGAGACGTTTGTGAGAGGAATATATTATAAAAACAAGCCTTGATCTAACTATTATAATCAAGGTTGCGATTTAGATATAAACACCTGACCCATTAATTACTTACATAGGTCAGTATAAACTAAGAATAGTATAGTGTAGAAAAGGCAATTCATCCAGTAGACCGGTTTCATTCTTATTGGGAACTTATCATGTACTGGCCAGAATTTGCCTTGGACAGGGCTCGAACCTGGGCACGTCTGCTTCGGAATCTGGTGCTCTAACTACTGAGCCACCCTGCCGCACATGGCCAGTATATGATGAGTTCTCAATAAGGAAGAAACCGGTATACTGGATGAATTGCCTTTACTACACTATACAATTCTTAATTTATACTGAAATATTTATGTAATTAATGGGTGTGGTGCTTATATCAAGACCGCAACCTTGATTATAATAATTGTTATCGCCGCCCGCGCAAACAATGTTCGTTTAATTGATCCAACACATTTTAATTTATTTTAATTGCTCTTATTATGCGTAATGCATATATGTGTAGTTTAGATTCTGCGTAATATTGTTTATATATATATATGTATATATTATTTAGAAAAAGCAAACGTTTAATAGTTAAATATTTTTCATTGTAGTTTTTAATAAAACACAACCACGCATTAAAATCCATCTATGAGGTTTCAGCTGATTATTTGAATGGGAACTTTTCTTATTTTCTATTTTACTTATACTTAATTGCAGCAGTGATAAAATTGTTGCTGGTTTATTACATGTGTGTATGTGAATGTGTACGCGTATGCATACACATAGGAATTGTAGTTGACTGACATCATAAATAAAATCAAAATCCTGACATAAGCCATTTACGTAATAAAACTTTACCATGTTGTGATATGTCTCTTCTATAATAACCGATCGTAGACGATTACATTGTACTTTAGGTCGTGGGCGATGCCAAATAAAAAGGTTTATAAATCCAAGTTGAAATTAATGCATTGATTTTGGATCGTGGTGGATATTTAGACACTATCTGAAAAAAACGAACCATATTAGATCCGCAGCCGCGTAAATTCTGGCAGAAACTTCATGAGAGCCAAGAGAAACCCGTTAATTCTTTGTGATGTTTTCGGTTTTATGGCAAGTGCATCTCGCCATCAATTTATTTTATGTTCGACAGCCTTCATATGTTTATCTAAATTTGATTTCCATATATATTCAATGCGGTTTGATCCTCGATAGTCAGTTTTCCGTCGTACTCTGATGATGATCATGGAAGGTCGAAACGCGTCAGTGCGTTGCAGCTGGCGGTAGTTTTGTTATGTTGTTCGTAGACTGGTTAAATACAATGGGGTTGGTGTTTACTTCAAGCTCGCAAACTTGATTTAAAGCATTGTTACCACCACCCGCGCAATCAATTATTGTTCAATTGTATTGTCTATATATGTATATGTGGCGAAAGCTGCAAAATAGTTAATGTTCGTGACTGCATAGAAATTGTGCAGCCGACATTTCCAGTCAAGTTCAATGTATGCAAGACTGCTAGAGGTGAGAGCCGCATATCTAAATTTGATTTCCATATATATTCAATGCGGTTTGATCCTCGATAGTCAGTTTGCCGTCGTACTCTGATGATGATCATGGAAGGTCGAAACGCGTCAGTGCGTTGCAGCTGGCGGTAGTTTTGTTATGTTGTTCGTAGACTGGTTAAATACAATGGGGTTGGTGTTTACTTCAAGCTCGCAAACTTGATTTAAAGCATTATTACCACCACCCGCGCAATCAATTATTGTTTAATTGTATTGTCTATATATGTATATGTGGCGAAAGCTGCAAAATAGTTAATGTTCGTGACTGCATAGAAATTGTGCAGCCGACATTTCCAGTCAAGTTCAATGTATGCAAGACTGCTAGAGGTGAGAGCCGCATATCTAAATTTGATTTCCATATATATTCAATGCGGTTTGATCCTCGATAGTCAGTTTGCCGTCGTACTCTGATGATGATCATGGAAGGTCGAAACGCGTCAGTGCGTTGCAGCTGGCGGTAGTTTTGTTATGTTGTTCGTAGACTGGTTAAATACAATGGGGTTGGTGTTTACTTCAAGCTCGCAAACTTGATTTAAAGCATTGTTACCACCACCCGCGCAATCAATTATTGTTTAATTGTATTGTCTATATATGTATATGTGGCGAAAGCTGCAAACTGGTTAATGTTCGTGACTGCATAGAAATTGTGCAGCCGACATTTCCAGTCAAGTTCAATGTATGCAAGACTGCTAGAGGTGAGAGCCGCATATCTAAATTTGATTTCCATATATATTCAATGCGGTTTGATCCTCGATAGTCAGTTTGCCGTCGTACTCTGATGATGATCATGGAAGGTCGAAACGCGTCAGTGCGTTGCAGCTGGCGGTAGTTTTGTTATGTTGTTCGTAGACTGGTTAAATACAATGGGGTTGGTGTTTACTTCAAGCTCGCAAACTTGATTTAAAGCATTATTACCACCACCCGCGCAATCAATTATTGTTTAATTGTATTGTCTATATATGTATATGTGGCGAAAGCTGCAAAATAGTTAATGTTCGTGACTGCAAAGAAATTGTGCAGCCGACATTTCCAGTCAAGTTCAATGTATGCAAGACTGCTAGAGGTGACAGCCGCATATCTAAATTTGATTTCCATATATATTCAATGCGGTTTGATCCTCGATAGTCAGTTTGCCGTCGTACTCTGATGATGATCATGGAAGGTCGAAACGCGTCAGTGCGTTGCAGCTGGCGGTAGTTTTGTTATGTTGTTCGTAGACTGGTTAAATACAATGGGGTTGGTGTTTACTTCAAGCTCGCAAACTTGATTTAAAGCATTGTTACCACCACCCGCGCAATGAATTATTGTTTAATTGTATTGTCTATATATGTATATGTGGCGAAAGCTGCAAAATAGTTAATGTTCGTGACTGCATAGAAATTGTGCAGCCGACATTTCCAGTCAAGTTCAATGTATGCAAGACTGCTAGAGGTGAGAGCCGCATATCTAAATTTGATTTCCATATATATTCAATGCGGTTTGATCCTCGATAGTCAGTTTGCCGTCGTACTCTGATGATGATCATGGAAGGTCGAAACGCGTCAGTGCGTTGCAGCTGGCGGTAGTTTTGTTATGTTGTTCGTAGACTGGTTAAATACAATGGGGTTGGTGTTTACTTCAAGCTCGCAAACTTGATTTAAAGCATTATTACCACCACCCGCGCAATCAATTATTGTTTAATTGTATTGTCTATATATGTATATGTGGCGAAAGCTGCAAAATAGTTAATGTTCGTGACTGCATAGAAATTGTG